>PVHY01019413.1:0-27417 GCA_004024945.1 Uropsilus gracilis | reverse complement strand
GCCCTCTGCCTCCGTGCTCTCTTATCCCTTTCTTCTCCTTTTCCTCCCCCCCCACCCCCATGCAAGCGTTCGGAGAGCGTTTTTTGTTTTTTGTTTTTCTCTTCCAGCCTCTGCAGAACCGAATCTGTCCCAGAACCGTGTCCAGACCCCGCACCATGGGGCTTCCAGCCAGAGACTGGGCAGCATTGAGGCTCGATGCTCTCAGGACCAGCAGGGCGCTCGCTGGGCAGAGGCAGTGTGTGCAAGCAAGTGGCCCGGTGTCCACGGTCGCGCGCCCCGGGTCCCCCAGGAGACAAAGTAGACTCGGGACTGGAAGCTAAAATGGCTCTGCCTTAATCCTGTTACCCAGGGCGTGGGGCTGCCTTCACAGGAAACGCCGGCACCACAAGTTTTCTGCTCCCTTTCAACCGGATTTTTTTTTTTTTTTTTTGCATCATCCACTCGGCCAGATGCAAACAAATAAAAAGACTCCGCTTTCCAAAAAAAAAAATCGTAAAGTAAAAGAAGAGAAGGCTGACCTGTGCATGCCCACTTTCTTCAGGATGGGGAGACAAGGCGAGGCTGGCTCCCCTCCCCCTCCAGGACAGGGCTTCCCGGCTGGGTGGAAACTAGCTCATTGCCACATTTTCAACAAGTAGACCGGTTTCCTCGTGTAATCAAAGTTAGTTGGTGGTGCTGGTTGGCAGTCTGCGCATGCCAGATCCCGGGCGCTATAGAAAATGTGTATTTATTTATCTGGAGATGACCTGGACAAGCCTCAGTCAGGCTGAGCCAATGATTTCTAAGAGCTCTGCAAAGCCCTGCCTTTAAACATTTTAATAGAGGCTCTCTCATCCTTTGTAAGTGGAAGTGTAAATTGGTACAGTCCTTTTGTAAACAACTCGGTGAGGCGAGTCAAGAGGCTGGCGAATGCTCCTACATCTGTAGGCTGCAGTCACTCTGCTGGAAGGAATCCTAAGGAAATAGCCCTCATCAAAGCAAAGGTGATAGGAACGGAGATAATTCCTAGCAACGAGAGATTTACTCTTAAGTTGAAGAAAATGTCTCTTTCTCTCCTTCTCTCCTCCCCTCCTGCCTCCCCTCCCCCCCCACCCATGTATGAGAAAACACACCAATAGAAGAATGGTTGGTTAATCACCCAAGTTCTCCCCTACCCTGTAGGCAGCCATTTTAAATTAGAAAGTTTTGAAAAATATGCATTGGGGAAGAATTGTGCTAGCGGAGGGAAAAATCAAGATGACCACTGTCATTTTTTTTGAATTGTAAATCTTTTCATTGGTAAGCAGAAAGGAAAGGTATCAGTTTACATCAAAGCTTTAACGTTCTTTCTCAGGGAAATGTTGGTATGGACTAGGGTGTTTTGTGACATCAATAACTTGTTAATTCATTAGTTGTCTTATTATGGTTATTAGGAAAAATAGGTATATATATTTTAGGGTCATCTACTGGGAATTTATAATCCTTTTTAGCAAGTTAAAAAAAACAGTTGAAGCAAATGGGGTTAACAGCTTGAAACTGCAGAACTGGGTGTATGGGTGTTGAGTAATGGGGTTCATTTTACTATTCTCTATACATTTGCATCACCATGTATTTCAGAACTTTTATTAAAATTTTTTAAATTGTTTTTGGATACTGGCAAATATAGAACCTTTCTCTACCTATATTTCTTGCATTCTTTTCTATAACACATCTCTATTACCTTGAAAATAAAAAAATAATAACTGACCTTTCTTTTACTGAAAAGAAATTAAAAAGAGCTGATAGTCCCATGAGCTGTTTTTATTGCTGTGTAATACTAGTGAATGCACAAAATGCTACGATAAGCCTGTGTACCTTAAAATGTGAGCTCATAAATGGCCCAAATCCTCTCTGGGAAAACAGTGGCATCTGAGACTACACTGTAAATATGACCAGCTGATAAAAAAGACCAGCTGCAATGAGCCATTTTAAAGATTAGGCACCATTTAAACACACACTCGCACACACACCACCTCTTGCCTCTTAAATGTTAAGTGGCAAGATACACTGGTTTTATTTCTCAAGTTTCATGCAATAATCATGTAAGCAGCAGGCAGCGCGGAGTTCCACATACCGCCAGGCTGACTCAGAAGGCAGGGTTCCACATTCCTTAATTAGCTGCATCAGAAAACACCACTTCCTGCATGGAGTTTCCCATTTCATCCAGCTAGCTTCTCAGCTGGCGCAGTAGCCTCTAAAAAGTTTATGTAAAAGAATTCCATAAGGCCCTGGGACAGAGCTGCCAGGTCACTGACTAGAGCTGTTGACTTTGTTTTGTTCTGTGTTATGCCATCAGACTCTCTCCAGTTGTAGGCGAACACTGTAATTTCTGCAGATGGAAGATATCCGTTTACATTGTGCGAATCCTTCTCTGTTTCCGGTCTTCCTGGACATCACAGTAGTTGAACAATGGAGGAACACACTTCACGGACTGAAAATACCATTTTGTCTGCTTGTTAATAGGCATCAGGGCCGAAGAACTGGGCCAGAAGTTCCTTTTTTGGTACCAGTGATTTAAATCAAGTTTCTGATTTGTGTTAAAGTTCTCTGGCAGGACTCTTACAAGATGCCAGAGCAGGAGGAAGATTTCCAGACACGATTACACGGTTTTCCAAAGTGGTGTATTTGATCATCTCTGAAAAGGCAGGGGCCACACATTACAACCTTAATTGAAACGTCAAATTCTCAGGCAACATTCTCCCCCTGCTCTCTGTAAATATTGGCCATATTAAACCTTGCAACAATTATTTACTTTGAACTTCAGAGATTTTAAAGAAATGTAAAATAACCCTAAGCAGGTGATTGACAGAGTTGATAGACACTTAAAAAAAAAAAAACTCTTTGGAAAACATTCTTTCTGTACTTTGAAAGACCCTAAATCTATTTACAATGCAAGATCCCCTTCCCCTCTGTATGCCCTCTTCCTCCAACAATGTCTCTTCCAGGAATTCTCTTCTTTGGCCACCAGGTTGATTAAGTTTAGAGTTGGTTCTTAATTAAGGAACTAGGTGGGCAATAGGAGGATAGAGCTGAAAACCCATCACCTTACACCGGAGAAAAGGTAAATGTTTGTAAACCTGCCTTCTCGGTTCTAAGGGGAGCCAAGAAGGTCTACCTGGAGTTTCATTTCTTCTGATGCTATCTTCTGACATTTGAGGACATGGGAAGCTGTTTAGTGGCATAAATAGACACTGATGACTAGAATGAAAGCTTCTCCTGACCTCAATGAGCACTGGGTTATTTCTAACACTATGGTCATTAGGATGAAAAAGATTTTTTTTAAATCCACTTACTTTAAATAACTGTTTTGTCTAGTGGATTTCAGAACCAAGGGCCCTGGCTTAAATTAGAAAAATGTGGGCTTTTGGTGTTCTTTGGTCATAGAAGAGCCACGATTTTATTCTCTCCCTGAATCTGTCCTTCCCCTCATCAGACACAATGAAAAGCACCCCCATGACAATATTTTCTTTATGGTGACAGAAAAAGGGAATTGATTAGTTTTCTTGAAAATAATGTTTATTTAAAAAATCACCTTATGGATGGGCTAAATAAAACAAAAATAAACTTTTGGACTCCAAGACCAATTCATGTTTGCCAGAAGGGAAGGGGAGAGGGGGTGGTGACACAGGGCAAAGGGGACAATGGAAGGATGTGTGCCAACTTCATGTAGTAATTACCCAGGCTGATTCTCAGGGATGCACACCTGAAATGTGTCTTATGTTCGATTGCGATGTTCCCTCAATTTTTTAAAAAGAAGCCATATTGTAAGACTTGGTCCTGAGTCCTAGAAACTGAATGTTCTTTCACAAACTTCAAAGAAAGCCAGATTGAAATGAAACTGGTCTTATTTATTTTGCAAGGGGCAGTGTTCATACTGAAGCCAACTTTCAGGCTTGATGATGTGCGAATCCCATCTAAACTCCCTCGCCTTCCTCCATTTCCGCAGGTTATAAAACAACTGTCCTTTTTGTTTCTCTTCCAAGATTTCACCTCATCCTCAATTTTCCAGTCTGCAGCCAAACATTGACCTTCCAGCAGAGAAACAATGGCTTTTTTTTTAACCTGTCATGATTCATTCAAATCATTTACACTTATTTGAATAATAATCATTGTTACAGTATTTTATAAAAATAATAATTTGGATAATGACCCAAAGTTCCCGGTCCCTGGGAACCCCACCATTCAGCTATTTTCCACTGTACGGGGCCCCCTAGAATCCAAGTTGAGTGGTGTCTACCCGCGTGGTTCAGTGGATAGGCATCACCTTAGCAAATATGTCATTTGCAAAACCTCTGCTCCTTCACCAGCTCGCTGGGCGTTGGCTGCTGCCACTGTCTGTTAGATAGTGGCCCCCAAAACCTCCTGGTCGGGCCGATATTTCCTTGTTTATCAGCAGATCATTAGCTGAAGTATTTCCTTAGTCATAGAGACTGGCCGTTGATTGGGACGTTCTCAGCAGGAACTACAGTTGAAGATAACAAAATGGTAATTTAGACCTGAGTGTGAAAATACATAAATATGTTTTCTGTCTTCTCAGAAACTGAAGATTGCCTGTTTTCTGACTCTGCAACTTTTGGCTATTGGGTTATCTGATTTCTTTTTTAATCTTTCCAAGGACATATGAATGTTGAAGCCACTTGAAAAACATTTGCATTTCCTTACCAGCCAGCAACACTTAATATCTTCTGTAGTTCCAAAAGATTAAGAAAACAGGAGAAAGCTAGAGAGATTTGGCAAGCAAATATTGAATAATCTGGCAAGGAAATTCTTGAGAAAGAGAATATGGTTCTGAGTTTATTGGAACATTTGAAAGCAATTAGAATGTTTTTTTTTCCTCTCAAACTTATTTTTGTCCTCTTTACGCACACATAAGCATTCGAGTGAAAAAATAACATTCCAAATATAAATGAATCATTAAGCTGATCAAACCAAGAAGCTACTGCCAAGGGAGTAATAGGCTATGAGGTGGTGAGTCTATAATCCTTTCTTAACACTCTTGAAGGTGTCAAACCCACCCTTTAATAAAGCTCATAAAATCCTCAATATTCAAATTCAATTTGTATCTGTTGTCCTATACAGTACTTAGGATACTATCTTCCCAGTGGTGAACTTAACATAATGCACACACATGTTGATTTTTAATAACACTAATATAAGTTATAAGGCAAAGAGACTTCAGTAAAAAAAAAAAAAAAAAAAAAAAAAAAAAAAAAAAAAAAAAAAAAAAAAAAAAAAAAAAAAAAAAAAAAAAAAAAAAAAAAAAAAAAAAAAAAAAAAAAAAAAGCCATCTTCTAAATTATGAGATGAAGCCCTGAAATCTATATGTTAAATATCATGCTTAAGTGTGCGCTGAGCCGATGTGAATCCGGAAAACAGATGAATCAGAATAATTTAGGCTAACTCCACCGAAAGCTAGAAAACTGTGGACATTAGATAAATGTGGCTGCTATGTTTTATTTTATTTTATTTATTTATTTATTTATTTTGAGACTAGGTCTCACTATTTTTGTCCATGGAACCGCAGGCTCACATTGCCCAGGGTACCACAGACTCAAGCAATCGCCAGCCTCAGCTTCCCCCGTAGCTGGGATTACAGGCGTGCACCACCACGCCCAGCTATTTTTTTGGACCTAGGTCCCGCTATGTTGCTCCAAGCGAGACTCGAACCACAATTCCTGGTCCCTGCCGTGGCTTCCTAGGCTGCCGCTTACAGGCATGCACCACTGTGCCCGGCCTGCTGCTATGTTTTAAATGCAAGTTCTCAGATTTTACAACAGTACTAGACAAGACTGGAGAATCCACGCTAGTGTGCATGCTCAGTTCCTTAAAAATAGTTCCTGATTCATATGATTAGAAAACCTTCCCGGTTATTTAAAGAAAATTATAAAACTGCAGAGGCAGCCATAAACCCTCAGAACACCCACAGTCCTGGAGCTGCTCCTTTTCCTCCCAGCTGAAAAACCTGGCACATCCTGCTTTATTCTGATTATTCCCAGGAATGATTTTCCTCCCGTGTTAAAAAAAAATAATAATGACAACGTTTGCTCCTTAAATCATGACTTTTCCCCCCTCTTATAAAATGTTATAGGCTGGGGACAGTGGTGTGCGCCTGTAATCCCAGCTATCTGAGAGGCTGAGACTAGGAATCGCCTGAGTCCGTGGGCTCAAGACAACCCCGGGCAACATAGTATGACCTAGTCTCTCAAACAAACAAACAAAAAAAACAAACAAACAAACAAAAAACAAACAAATAAATATGAATAAAAATAAATAATGTTATAAAAGAAAATGACCTCAAAACAAACAAATAAAAAACAATCTTGTCACCTCTCCCTCCAACACAAATATTCACCCTCCTCCACTCCTTTTTGACAGAATGGTGTGAATTATCCAAGTATATTCTAAGTTAATACCTGTGCCTGGTTACATCAATGGGTACAAAACTTAGAAGTGAGGAGTCAGCGCCCCCACCCCACCTCCCAGCTTGATCCCTAGAGGTCCGAGGGAATAGCTTGAAGAGATGTTGATGTCCCTGTGGTTCTGTCCCTTTGCAGGCTCACATTGCCCGGGGTACTCAAGCAATCCCCAGCCTCAGCCTCCCTGGTAGCTGGGATTACAGGCGTGTGCCACGATGCCTAGCTATATTTTTTTGGAACTAGGGATCGCTACGTGCCCCCGGTGGGACTCAAACTGCGATCCCTGGCCCTGGCCGCAACTTCCTAGGCTGCTGCTTACAGGCATGTGCTACCACACCCAGCCTTGTAATAACATTTTAACTCCACAGCAGAATCGGACTTTTTGGGGGGCCAGGGGGTGCACAGTAAGCAAAAACAGGACACCTGTTGCCTTTTGTTATAATGAGTCAATCTCAGAAAGGCCCTAGAACTGCCCCCCAAACTAGGCCATGTAACCCTATAAAACCAAACAAAACTCACTCCATTTATGTGGGTTGTATGCCAAGTTTCCCCCAGACACATCCAGCCTCAGGGAGGACTGTTTGGCTACCAGAATATGACTGATGTCCAGTTAGTGGCAAACGGAAGTGAGATTTCAAGGGGGGAGGTGGTCAGGCGGGGCTTCTCGGGGACACCTGCAGGTTGAGGCTACCTCACCCTCCCAAGGACCCACAGTGGTGACCTCTTTAGCTCTTTTCTGAACTCTCTGTGGAAGTGCCTTGTGGTCCTGAGTCAGTGTGAACGTGACTTATCCATGTCCTTGATCTTCTCCATCTCACCTAGATGGGGCATGAGGAAGCACAACTGGGAGCTGAGACCTGGGGAGCTCTCTTCCAAGACTCTGGGGGTGACAGGTGGGGCGCTCCCTTCCTCTATTTCCATCTGATCCTCTCTGGAATCAGCGAACCTGTCCAGGACCCACTTTATGACTAACCCAACTGGATTCCTGAAACCCGAGCCCCAAGGAACAGTCCTGACTGCACACCCCGGCCCCGGAATGACAAAAGTCAGACAGGACACTTTTCTCTCTAGGATCAACCAAGGCCCAGCCTTCTAGAAAAGGTCTTAGGGCCTGTGGGGTTCTTCCAGCTAAGCCGAACTGTTTGCTTGTTAACAGGGCTGGGAGGGTTGTGCCTTATTAAAAGACTGTATTTTGAGAACTTGTAGGGAAAGCTGGGATTTTTTTTTTCTTCCTCCTCCTTTTTTTTTCCCTTTCCTCCCAACTACTTTAAAAACAAGATAAGTCTGTATGCAAATGAGGTCTCAGTAACCACAGTAACATTCTCTACTTTATTTATTGAGTTACAGAGTCTTCCTTCACCCAATTAAACTCTATTTGCATACCTTAAACATTAGGAACGTTTATTCCAGCAGTGAGTCATTTGAGGCATTTTTCTGGGTTTATGGCTGATGCTGGATTCAGCAGAACTAAGGTCAGAAGACTGGAAATCTTGTGCATTAGAACTTTGTATTGTTTATAGATAAGAGAGGTTTGTTTTGTTTTGTTTTTTAACTCTAACATTGAAATGTGTCCAAATGAATGAAAACTAATACCCTAAAAACATTTCATTATAGCTTTCATACACAAAAGTTATAGACTGTTATCATTCTCCGTCTATGAAAAAATGACAGAGCATTTCTGGGCTTACTCTAGTCAGCCTCTTAAAGAAGTCATATTTCTCTATTTTGAATAGATCTTCCTGCTTTATTGACACACTGTTCCCACCTATCATTGTATAAGTCCAAGGTGTACGATGGCATGTTGATTTGATGGCTGATATTTTGAGTATTTTCAGATAGATAAAAAAGTAAAAAGGAAAGAAAATACATCTCAAAACTTTTCTCAGCAAGAACAGGAAGCCCAAAGGAGGAAGTAAGTGACAGTTTATTTTTCAGCCAGCCCACGTTATCAAGTGAATGAAATTCTTCTGGAAGCTATAAAAGTGAAGACTGGGGGGAGGCTGTGTTCAGAGAGCCCACATGGCTTCTCAATATTCAGAGCCTCACCTTTCAGAGCGAAGTTATTCATAAAGACCATTATTGCACTTTTCCAGCAAGAAACACTGAGTCATTCATGAAATAATCTTAGATTTCGAAACTTGCTTACACCATTTTTTTTTTCCCTCCTCCTTCCCTACCTGTGCCAACAGCACGCTCTCAACAGCCAAGCAGTAACTGTGGCCTACATCCAGGCAACCAGCACCCAATTCGTTCAAAACTGGAGTCATTTCACCAGATTTCTGACGGCCGGGCCGGAGGAAGGGTGGCTGCCCCCCACATCCCTGATGGTCAGACTGGGGAGGGTCTGTATCTCCTGCCAGGTCCAGGATGGGGAGTGGGTGTTGGCTGTCACTGGCCATCCCTCCTGGCGGACCTCCAGGATCCCTGTGGAGAAGAGAAGGGGCGTGGGCCCCAGATAGCCAGGCCCTGTTGCTTCCAAGCTTTCCATCTTTATGACCTGAGCCCCACAGAACTGGGCTGGGGATGGGATACAGACGGAACGTGCCTGGACAGGCCAGCAGGGCCTCTCGCTCTGGTTATCAGAAGTGCCTCGCCATTAACTGGTGTCCAGAAGACTCTCAAGGGATGTTTGGAGCAAGAATGAACTGTGAGTGAGGTGGCTATAACAGCAGGACGCCATCTTATCTCTTATGGAGGTGGAGGATTTCTGGGTACTTATTTTTTAAAACAAGATTTTAGGGTCGGACATGGTGGCTCGTGCCTGTAAGCTTCAGCTTATGAAGTGGCTGGGGCTAGGGATCGTGGTTTGAGTCCCGCTCGCCACGCCCGCCTGTAATCCCAGCTACGTGGGAAGCTGAGGCTGGGGATTGCTTGAGTCTGTGGTACTCTGGGGCAACATGAGCCTGCAAAGGGACAGAACCACAGGGACATCAACATCTCTTCAAGCTATTCCCTCAGACCTCTAGGGAGTCTGCAGTTCCATGGGCAAAAACAGTGAGACCTAGTCTCAAAAAAATAAAACAAGATTTTAGGAAAATTCACCAAGGGAGAGGGCACCCAAGTTTCTACATAGCCCTGGTGGAAGTCGCTTCTATCATCTTTAAGAACAACTGTAAGCCCATGTAGATAAATAATGTAGACAAGGAAATAGTGTTTTGATCCAAACAATACAGAAAAGCTTGGAATTGTGCCTCCTTGCCAGTACCTTTTGTTCTGTTGTGTTATGCAAAGCAATTTATAGGTACTTAATCTTATTAGGTCTCAGGAGGTAGAGAAGGGGCCAACCCATTTCACAGATCAGGAGACTGAGACTCCCAGACTAAGGTCACCAGTTAGTGGACGGCAGAGCCCACCCCTAAACCCAGGGCTCATGGCAGGGGCAAGGGAGCCCAGTCTGCTTAGACCCTCTGTGGATGCCCCCCCCAGGGCTCCGGCACCTCAATTCCTGTTGCCTCCCATCCTGTTTCTCCTCCGCACCTAGTCTTCGTCCCTTTCCACACTGAGCTGTACCTAGGTTATGAGAAAGTCATTGAGGTGCTGATGTTTGTGTTAAGTGGCTTTCTCTTTTATCATCCTTGAGTTTATATTGGCATTATTTTATCCCAACACTGAAAAAAATTCCAGATTCTGGGCCACAGCTGAGGGACCTTTAGTGAAGCCCATTTGTGGCCCCTAAGAAGTGACTGATGATCACTAGTGATTTCCAGCCTGGGGGGTGGGGGTGGGGGAGTGTGTGTGTGTGTGTGTGTGTGTGTGTGTGTGTGTGTGCCCGTGCGCGCGAGCGCTTTTTCCTCACACTGTTAACAGTGTTATTTATATTCTGTCCTTTAGGACAGACCTTGTTTTTTAAACGTTCTGGTCATTTTTGTTCACTCACACCGTATCATTCACACCAGGGGGCGGTGGGGGGGTCCAGTTCTGACTCTGGCAGAAAAAGTCTGGGCCCAGAGCTTCCTGAAGTGCCCCCAGAGCGGAGGCTGCCCTTATTTAGAATAGCCTGGTAAGCACTGTGTAAAAACGAATGGTCCCGGGGCCATCTTCCTCAAGTGATTTTGGTTAAACAGCTGCGAGACCTTGAACATTCTGTTATAGACTTTTGCTATCTCTGGAGAGGGACGAGGGTGGTGTTGGTGAGGGATATTGCTTTATTACTCAGCTAAAAGTCCCTTTGGCTCTAAAAGTCCCTCCTCCCTGGGGCTGGGAGCAGGCAGCGTTTTGCTCTCCTTCCTGGCATTTGGACAAGGCAGACGTGCCTTCTGCATCGGTGAATGAGGCTCAAAAACGGGCCAGAGCCAGCTCTGTTCTTTTCATAAAATGGTTTTCCCCAAATAGTTACAGCTCCCTCCCGGGTGGATTCTTCTTTGCCGGGAGTCTTTGGGGGGAGGGGCTGGGAGGGGAGAGCTGTTGCCAACTCAGAGGAGTGACCATTTTGTATAAACATTGTGTAAAACACTTTTAGATCTTGTTTACCATCTCTCAAGTGCTAGTGTAGCTGTTTTTCTTGTTTTCATTGTATTTTTTGGTAAATAGCTGACACTGACCAGGTGGCACGAGAACATCGGGTAAACAACGCTGTAAAATGTGTATATATATATATTTAATTTATAATAAAAACATATATTATATATAAATATTATATACGATATAAATATATTATATCTAATATATAATAAAATATGCACATATACATATATTTATGCAATTCTTATTTTTATTGTTTTTTTTTAAATAAACTAAGTCTCAAGACTATACTTTCAGGGATCATTTCTATAGTTCGTAAATAAACTAAGTCTCACTATGTTGCCTGGGATAGTACCAAACCTACTGACTCACGTGATCCCTGGCCTCAACCTCCCAGGTAGCTGGTATTATAGGCATGTGCCACCACGCCTGGCTATTCTCTTTGGTACAGTCTTTTTGTTTGATTATATTTTATTTGTTTGTTTATTTATTTATCTATTTATTTAAAAAAATTTTGAGACTAGGTCTCGCTCTTTTTGCCTGTGGAACCACAGACTCACGTTGCCTGGGGTACTACGGATTCAAGCAATCCCTGGCCTCAGCCTCCCAGGTAGCTGGGATTACACGCGCACGCCTCCAAGCCCAGCTATTTTTTTGGAACTAGGTCTCGCTACGTGCCCCTGCAGGACTCGAACCATGATCCCTGGCCCAGGCCATGGCTTCCTAGGCTGCCACCTACAGGCATGCGCCACCCTGCCCTGCATCCAGGTAGCTGGGATTACAGGCGAGTGCCGCCATGCCCGGTTGCAATCAATTTTGAAAAATAAAATTTCAAATGTGAAAACAAATAAATAATAAAAAGAAAGTAAATAAATGTTTGCTATGTACTCACGCAGTGAAGCTCACTGTAGCCCCCTGAGACAGAGCAAACAGGGGACACGGAAACATCCATGCACTTGCCCCAGAGCTTGCTCCAGCCAAGCATTCTCTGCTGCCTCCAGGCACTGCAATCTCACAAACCTTGGTGGCTGGGATTAGGTCACTGACCTCTGTTCCAGAAGCAACCTCCTTTTCCTTGATGTCACAGGCGTGTCATTGAAAGTCAGGGGCTGTCACGGTAGAGAGGTGGCTGGCGTGGACATCTGGAAGCCATTGAGAAAGAAAAAGGTGTGTGATGCTGATCTAGGTCAGCCTCTTTCTGCCCATTAATATTTCCTTCAAATCCCTGAGCCAACTCAGTCATTGCATCACAAACACCTTGTTCTTGAGCTCGGTCAGGTCAGTCAGAAAATGCGACATATTTTCATGAAATAAGCACTGGATGTTCCACTTTGAATAGATGGGATTCCTTCCAATCCGTCTTAAGTGACTTGTAAAATGTTAAAACTTGGGGGATTTATTTACCAGCCAAGGCCGCACTGCTACTTACTCTCTTAAAGAGCAGTAATCTAGACACAAACAAGGGGGAAGACACCACTGAACAAATAAAGCATAAACTAGCTCTCCCCATCCTGTGGAGAAAGTATCTATTTTGCTGCCCTTTCTTTTCTACTCAGATACCCATCACTAAAAGGTGGGCTTCATCTTTTATGTATTTTAAACATGCGAACCTCTCCTGTTCCTTTTCAAATGTGCAAGAAACGTTTTCAAGCTTTTAGAAGGCCTAATGTGGCACATACGTCACTGTCTGTAAAACAAGCCTGGATACCAAAATGAAAAATGCTAGTAGGATGGGAAATCGTTTTTCTTGGAGACTCACCGTTCTTTTAGGCCTTGGCCCTGAGTAGAATCACCGTGACAAAACAGAAAGCACAGTAGCCAGATTTTCCCTACAAGGACTTTAGAACATTCCCTGGAATCCTCTTTTTTATGGACCAAATTCCTAATATCAGTTGTGTTCTCATGATTTATCGCTTCCTCCTTCGAAAGGGGAAGTGAGAGAACAAAAGGACTCGGCTTCTGTGCTGTGCACATACACAGCCTTGCACGCGCCCCGGTGCAGATATCGCAGGGCCCTTTTAACAAGAGGAAGAAGAACTTGCTCCGGGCTAGGACTGAAATAAGCCAGCTCTTAGGGCCCATTAAAACTTGTCTTTACCATCACACACACACACACACACACACACACACACACACACAGAGTGACATATTCTTTAATACAGCTTTCCCTTCTGTATGACAGAAAAAGCCCTCAAGTGTCTTATCAAGTGAACTCCAAGAGCTTCAAAATGACTTCATGGCATGAAAGAATTCAGTCAATTTTTTTCATTGTTTTCTTTTTGGGGGTCTTTTTATGTCATTCTTTTTAATTTTTATTAATTTTATTTATTTATTTTTTTTGAGACTAGGTCTCAATTTGTTGCCTAGGGTAGTCCCGACTGCATGGACTCAAGCAATCCCCAGCCTCAGCCTCCCAGGTAGCTGGCATTACAGGTGTGTACCACTGCACCCGGCTGCTTTTTCGAGACCAGTTTTCACTGTGTTGTCGGGGGTAGTTTCAAACCCATGGACTCAAACGATCCCAGGCTTCTTGCCTCCCAGAGCTTGGATTACAGGTGCACACCACCACACCCGGCTCATTCTCTTCTTAAATTGAAGCCACATTGGTTTACCACACTATGGATATTTCAGGGGTGCAGCTTTGTACCCTGGTGGCTGGAGACCTACAGGGTGACCAAAGAGTCACTCCCACACATCACTAACCTGCTGCCCTTGACCCATTTTGCCTGCTTCCACCCCCTTTTCTTCTGGGTAAAACACCCATCTGCTCTCTGCATCTATTTGTTTTGTTTTGCTTATTTGGTTGCTTTTTTTTTAGACTAGGTCTCAGTATTTTGCCCAGGAAACCGCAGACTCACATTGCCCGGGGTACCACAGACTCAAGCAATCCCCAGCCTGGGATTACAGGAGTGTGCCACCACGCCCAGCTATTTTTTGAGACTAGGTCTCACTGTGTTGCCCTGGGTGGAATTCAAACCGTGATCCCCAGACCCCGCCACAACTCCATAAGCTGTTGCTTACAAGCATGTGCCACTGTGTCTGGCCCTCTTACTTGGTTTTTATGCTTCACTTGAGTGAGATCCCATGGTATTGTTCCTTTCTCTGATTTATTTCACTTAGCATCTTTCCATCCCTGTCTGCCCACCTTTTCACGAAAGGTAAGATTTCAGTCTTCTTGCATGGGATCGCTTGAGTTCACAGGTTTGAGACTACCCCAGCAATGTAGTGAGACCTAGTCTCGAAAAAGCAGTCAAAACCTATGGAAAACATCATCCTAAATGGGGAAAAGCTAAAATCATTCCAGTTAAGATCTGGAACCAGGCAAGGATGCCCACTCTCCCCACTACTCTTTAACATTGTACTGAAAGTTCTAGCTAGGGCAATAAGGCAAGAGAAAGACATAAAAGGGATACAAATAGGTAAAGAGAAACTGAAGCTATCATTATATGTTGATGACATGATTCTCTATATAGATAACCCAAAAAAATCCACAGAAAAATTGCTTGAAATAATAAACCAGTTCAGTAAGGTAGCTGGATATAAAATCAACACACAGAAGTCGGTAGCTTTCCTATATGCAAAAAGTCAAATAGAAGAAGAAGAAATCAGAAAAAACCATCCCATTTACCATCACACCAAAAAATATTAAATACCTGGGAATAAACCTAACATAACACGTGTAAGAACTATACAAAGAAAATTTTAGAATGCTGCTAAAAGAGAAGAAGTCATAAGGAAATGGAAAGACATTCTCTGTTCATGAATCAATCCCAGCTACCTGAGAAGAATTAATATCAAAATGGCCATCTTACCAAAGGCAATCTACAGATTCAATGCAATCCCAATAAAAAATCCCAATGACATTTTTTTTAAAGATAGAACAAAAATTACTGAAATTCATATGGAAAAACAAAAGACCTCGAATATCAAAAAACCTCCTGACCACAAAAAAAGAGAATGGAGATATTACAATTCCAAACTTCAAACTATACTACAAAGTCGTAGTAATTAAAACAGCTTGATACTGGTACAAAAATAGACAATCAAACCAATGGAACAGAATTGAGTACCCTGAAATAAAACCACACAGATATAGTCAACTAATCTTTGACAAAGGAGTGAAAAACTTGCATTGGAAAAAAGACAGCCTCTTCAATAAATGGGGCTGGGAAAATTGCACTAAGACATGCAAAAAAAAGGACCAAGACAACTCCTTCACACCATGTACAAAAATCAACTCAAAATGGACAAAAGACTTAAAAAAGCCGAAACATACATAGAGGAAAACTTGGGCAAAACCCTCCATGAATTACAATTCAGAAATCCCTTTCTGGAAACATCTACAGATGGCAAAAAAACGAAGGAAAACATAAACAGATGGGACTACATCAAACTGAAAAGCTTCTGTACAGCAAAAGAGACAACAGAAAAAACAAAAAGAAGCCCAACCAAATGAGAAAAATTTTTGCCTTCCACAAGATTGATGAGGGTTTAATAACGAAGATCCACAAGGAACTCACACAACTAAACAAAAGCAAAACAAGAAGCCCAATCAAAAAATGGGAGAAGAACTAAAAAGACACTTCTCCAAAGAGGAAATACAAATGGCCAACAGGCACATGAAAAATTGCTCAACGTCACTAGCAATCAGGGAAATGCAAATCAAAACCACAATGAGATACCACCTTACCCCAATAAGAATGGCCCACATCCAAAGAACGGGCAACAACAACTGCTGGCGAGGATGTGAAGAGAAAGGAACACTCTTACACTGCTGGTGGGAATGTAAACTGGTCCAGCCACTATGGAAAGCTGTGTGGAAGACCCTCAAATTAATGAAAATGGAACTACCATTTGACCCAGCAATTGCTCTTGGGAATCTACCCAAAAGAGACCTCAATGTGGATACAAAGGGACACCTGTGCCCGGACGTTTACCGCAGCACTATTTATAATTGCAAGGACATGGAAGCAACCAAAATGTCCCCAAACAGATGACGGGATGAAAAAAAAAAGTGGTCTGTATACATGATGGAATATTACTCATCAATTAAAAATGACAAATTTGATGATTTTATGACAACATGGATGTACTTAGAAGAAATCATATTAGCAGAAACAAGTCAAAAAGAAAAAGACAGAAACCAAATGATTTCACTATTATATGGGACATGGGAAAATAAACAAAAATCCATGAAGAAAAGTCAAAACAAGCCAACAACCAAATTGAAGTACACAACCTGGGGTGGGGGGAATGGGACAGGGTGGGAACAGTCAGGGGGGTGGGTGAACCCCAGAGATCACAGAGATGTGAAATTCATATATAAAGTATTTTTAAAAAGTCAAAAGAAAAAAAACAAAATTGTATACCAATAAAAACTCTAACTCAAAAGGACACCTGTACTCGGATGTTTATTGCAGCACTATTGATAATAGCCAGGATACGGAAGCAATCCAAATGTCCCAAAACAGACGAATGGGTCAGACAGCTGTGGTCTATGTACACGATGGAATATTACTCATTCATCATAAAGGTCAAACTTATGTCATTCGCAGCAACATGGATGGAGCTAGACGAAATCATGTGAGTGGAAATAAGCGAGAAAGAAAAAGAGAAATAGTGAATGGTCTCACTTATATAGGGATAGAGGGAAACAAACAAACAGACGGACAAGAATAATTTAAATCTGCCGGGCACGGTGGCACGTGCCTGTAAACTTCAGTCTATGAAGCAGCTGGGGCTAGGGATCGTGGTTTGAGCCCTGCTCAGGGGCAACACAGGGAGACCTCGTCTCAAAAAATAGCTGGGCGTGGCGGCGTGCGCCTGTAATCCCAGCTACCTGGGAAGCTGAGGCTGGGGATTGCTTGAGTCTGTGGTACCCCGGGCAACGTGAGCCTGCAGTTCCATGGGCAAAAATAGTGAGACCTAGTCTCAAAAAAAAAAAAAAAAGAAGAGGAAGAATTTAAATGTGTAAACAGAACTGAAGCATAAAGCAAGAAAGGTGAGGAAGGAAGAATCGGGGGAGGGATGGACACAAGAGATTTAGATGGTTCATGGGTGTTAGGATGGTAGGCGAACCTCAGGGTAGACAATGATGTAAAATATATTTATATGTACAATCAATTAAAAAATTAAATTATAGGGGGGATGAGAGGGAGTGGTTAAAGAAGAGAGGTGGTAGGTGAATCCTGGGGAAAACAAAGATGTGAAATATATATATAAATAAATTGTTGGAAAAAAATTTTTTTTTTTTGGAGATTAGGTCTTGCTATTTTTGCCTGTGGAACCGCAGGCTCTCGTTGCCCGGGGTACCACAGACTCAAGCAATCTCCAGCCTCAGCTTCCCAGGTAGCTGGGATGACAGGCGCGCGCCACCATGCCCAGCTATTTTTTTGGAACTAGGTCTCGCTACAGGCCCCAAGCGGGACTCGAACCACGATCCCCAGCCCCGGCCGCTTCATAGGCTGAAGCTTACAAGCACAAGCCACCGTGCCCGGCTGTTTAAATTTTTAAATAAAAAGAATTAAATTACAATTAAATATTTCCAAAAAGTTGTAGGCCGAAAAGACAATGAGCAGTTAATTCAAGTGAGCCCCACTCATTTGCAAGCATGAAGGTCTCCAGGTGCACACGGGCCTCGGCCCCTTGACAGGTCCCCCTTGGGACATGAGGGGTTTCTCACACGCTAGCTGTCACTTTTGGGGAGCAGTGCAGGTGTTCTGCATCCACACCTGACAAAGCGTTTAGCTACAACCAGAGTAACGCTTGGTAGAAGCTGTGCTGCTGGCTTTCCCATATGGAATAGGAGGTTCAGTCCCTGGGGCTTCTGTTACTTTTAGGGGCTCACAAAAATGTTATTTTCATTTCTTTTGAAGTCAGAAGGAAAAATGAACATAATCATGATTGACATGTAATAATAAACCCAACCTGGATTCTACTCATCTTTATGCCAGTGCAGTCACAAAATACCATTTTTAAATATCCTTTTATGGAACAAGGGCCCCCCCAAATTATAAAATACCTTGGTCCCTCCAAAAGTCACAATTTGGCCATAGATGCTATGGAAATATGTGAAAAGGACTTGGCCCCTGGACACGGTAAGTGCTCAATAAGGCTTCTGGGCAGAGAAAATTGCTGACCACCAGAGAAACTAGAAATCAACTGTGCTCCAGGAGGGTGGGGAATAATGGCAGGAAGGAGCTAGAACTCTTAGGCAAGACAGGCAAGAAATGCAAAATTTATGGGGAAGGAAAGTGCTTGAAAATTTGCGCAACTAGAAAACAACTATGGGTCGGGCACAGTGGTGTATGCCTGTAAGTGGCAGCCTAGGAAGCCATGGTTGGTGCCAGGGATCGTGGTTTGAGTCCCGCTGGGGGCACGTAGTGAGACCTAGTCCCGCCACCCCCCCAAAAAAAATAGCTGGGCATGGTGGTGTGCACTTGTAATCCCAGCTACCTGAGAAGCTGAGGCTGGGGATTGCTTGAATCTGTGGTACTCCAGGCAACGTGATCCTGCAGTTCCACAGGCAAAAATAGCAAGACCTAGTCTTAAAAAAAAGAAGACAACTACGGAGAACTTAGAGAAAAACCCTGCTTGGGGAAGAGTAAATTCAGGCTGAGCACAGACAATAAAGACAATAGGAGCCTGGCCTCCCCCCTTCTTTGTCCAATTCCTATTTTGTCTCCAATCTCTCTGATCTATTGATTTTTTTTCTAGTTGATTTGCAAAGAATGTAAGAGTATCTACTTTTAGTTACTATGTTTGTCATGCTAAAAGCTGTCTAGTTTTGCTAGGGTTTGGGAGTACATTTGAAGAGAGAAGGAAGAAAGCATTCCATTTTCAGCACAAAGAAAGATCCAGTGCCTTGTCTTCCAGAAGTTTTCTTACTTCCCTTGACAATGGGATTTCACAGCTAGGTATGATAGCCAAGTTGTCTTATTAGCACCACTCCTGGGAGCATTCTCAAATGCAGCATATAGCAAGGGAGGGGGAGAGAGAGAGGGTGGGAGGGTGGGAGTGAGGGGGAATTCAGGGGAGGGATGAGCACAAGAGATCAAGATGAAGGTTCATGGGTGACATGGTGGTGGGAGAATCTCAGGGTAGACACAAAGGTTTAAATATATATATAATAACACATGTAATCAATAAAAAAGGGAAAACAGAACAATAAGAAGTTTTGGACCTGTACTTAAGAACATGCATGAAGATTCAGAATAGCTGTTCCAGGAAGAAATACAGCAGAACACTGGTTTTCACTGATGACCCACTTCACCTCTGTGGCACCATCACGAGGAACTAGGCACCATATCACGCACCAACACACTGAGTCACTGGGCCCCTCGTAAGTCTGGGGTGGGGGGGAGGACCGGAAACTGATAAGCAGAGAAAGTCTACAGTCTAAAGGGGGCAACCAGATTCAGCTTTAGCCAGTTGTTGACAAGGGGAATACTGGTCTTCCATGGATGAGTAATCCACTTTATCTAAAGAAACCAGAAATCTGGGTTTGTATGTGACTGTCAACTTTCTAAACACCATGGACCAACCAAGAATGCACCTGTGGGGTGCATTCACCTGGGGACCCAAGTTCAAGGTCATGGCTACTGTCTATATGGTTCCTGGGCCACCTTCATAGAGCCTCCAAAGCACAGCTTCTTCATTCCCTATGGCCACTAGAATATACGCCTTTGGCTTGGTCCATGTGGAGTGGGGTTCAGCGTTCAGCAAGCACTCCACTCATGCTTGCTGAATGAATCAAGATCTTATCTTCTGATCTTGTCCACAGAGTTGTTTGATGATCCTAGCCCCTTCTTTCCTTACAAAACCTTCGTAATCATCACCTGTCTTATCTCAGCAGCTTAAAAGCTGTTCAAACTTGGACAGCTGACTTAACCTCTCTGTGCTTGTTTTCTCATCTGTAAACAAGAATGACAATAACTTTACTCTTGTGAAAGTTAACTGACTTAGTTAATATGTATAAAGGGACAATGTCTGGCACACAGTAAGTATTCAATGCATATAACTAGTATTATTATTCGATTATATATTTTCTTTTAGAGACTAGGTCTCGCTATGTTGCCTGGGGTACCCCAGACTCAAGCAATCTCCAGGATCAGCCTCCCAGGTAGCTGGGATTACAGGTGAGCGCTATTATTCCCAGCTATTTTTTGAGACTAGGTCTCGCTATGTTGTCCCGGGCAGGTCTTGAACCCAGGGACTCAAGCGATTCCTAGTCTCGGCCTCCCTTCCTAGGCTGGGATTAAAGGCTTGTGCTGCCACACCTGGCCTACTTAATTATATCTTAATTATATATTTTGTGCGTCTCTCACGCAATTCAATTGAAATTTTATTTCTGTACAAATTCTGTGATTTTTTTTGTCTTGTCTCTTTCACAGTAATTAGCATGATACAATCTACATAGTAAAAAATAAATAAGGAGTTGACAAAAATTAGCAAGTATATTAATTAAAGATCAGAATCAGTTGTCACTACAAAAGCACAGAGAATAAATATTTCTTACTCATGAACTATAGATTTGAAGGTAATCAATCTAGAGCTGTGTGGCACTCCATTCTGTCAGGAACTGGTCTTTCTCTCTTCCTATTTCACCAGTCATTCATAAGGTCTGCCACATGACCCAACATGGCCACCCAAGCTCTTGCCATCAGGCCATATTCCAACAAGCAGGAAAAATGGGAGAAAAGGAAGTTCAAAAAGGAGCTATGCCTCTTTAAAAATATTTCCAGGAAGTCACATATATACCATCTTCTTATAAACTATTAGTCAGAATGTAATCCCAAATGCAGAGGAGGTTGGGAGCATTAGTTCATCTGGGTGGTGATGTGTTAATGAAATTTTGGAGTATTTATTTATTTATTTATTTATTTGTTTATTTATTTATTTATTTATTTATTTTTAAGGTGAGGTCTCACTATTTTTGCCCGGGGAACCGCAGGTTCACGTTGCCCAGGGTACCACGGACTCAAGCAATCCCCAGCCTCAGCCTTCCAGGTAGCTGGGATTACAGGCGCACGCCACCACACCCTGCTATTTATTTTTTTTTTGGAATTAGGTCTCGCTGTGTTGCCCCTGGTGGGTCTCGAACCCTCAGACTCAAGCAATCCTAGTCCAGCCTTGCTCCATAGGCTGTGATTAAAGGCACGGGCCACCATGCCTGGACAATTTTGGATTTTTATTGCTGAAGGAGAAGAGGAGGCAACCTTTGGCGTGACTAGTTGTCTCTGTTATGACAGTTTTATCTGATACGTGAATCCCATGAAGAGGGGATGATTCCAGATCCCTGAAGGAAGCTGGCAGCATGGGATTTTTATAAGTGCTGCTTTATCTTCCACTTAAAAATCTAATAATACTTTTAGAGTTGATGGCTTTTCATTTACAAATGTCAGTGTTCACTTATAATGGAACTCCCTAGGGATACAAGATATATACATAAAATTGTATTGATAGAGTGGTTTTTAAAAAAGTTTTCTTATTATGGAAAATCTCAAGCAAATATCCAAAGTAGAGAGAAGACTATAATGAACCTCCAGCTACCCAATAGACAGTCAGCAACTATTATCTCAGGAGCTTTTCACAGCCCTCCCACCACTGTTATTTTGATGCAAATCCTAGCTTTTGTCTAACGATGTTTTAATATCTCCAAGAGAGAAGTCAGTTAAAAAACATAACTGCAAAGTCACCATTACACCTGACAAAATTAACAATAAACCTTTAATGTCCTCAAAGGTTTTGCCGGTGTTTAAATTTCCCTTATTGTCTCATAGACGATTATTAAGATATTGTTTGTTTGGCTGTGGTCTGTACAGGGTGCTGGGTGACTGTGTCTAAATCCCTTCTACCTACTATTCAGCATCGCAGCAACCAGCACATCTGGCTATTTAAGGAAATTAATACGCCTGAAGCTGAGCATGGTGGCTTATGCCTGTAAGTTTCAGTCTATGAAGCGGCTGGGGCAAGGGATGGCGGTTGGAGTCTCGCTCGGGGCAACATAGCGAGACCTAGTTCCTAAAGATAGCTGGGCATGGTGGCACGCGCCTGTAATCCCAGCTACCTGGGAAGCTGAGGCTGGGGATGACTTGAGTCTGTGGTACCCCGGGCAACGTGAGCCTGTGGTTCCACAGGCAAAAATAACAAGACTTAGTCTCAAAAAAAAAAAAAAAAAAAAAAGGGAATTGATGTGCCACAAATCTGACCGGCATCTGCAGTGTAGACAGGAAATTTCCATCTGAACAGCAAATGCAGGCAGCAGGTCACTTTATCTCCTCACACTTTATTTGTTGAGGAAACTGGGGTGGGCCTACAGAGGACCTCATATTTTAGACTCCCGCTGCTGGCACTCCCCACAACCTCATGCCCCTGGGCACATTCTGGGTCCCCTGGGCCCAAGCAAACCAGGGCTCTGATCCCACTTAGGTGTGTCCCTTGGAGCAGGGTGGAAGGACAGGCAAGCCACATCTCAGGACTGTGTTAAAAAGCCCCCTTGGGGGCCATCTATCCTCACCCACCTAGGGCCTGGCCTACCTAGGCTGTCCTATTCTGCCTTCTTTATAGTTCTAATCTTTTATTTTACTTTTCTTTTTTTTAAATTAATTAAATTATTTATATAAATTTCACATCACATCTTTGTGATCTCTGGGGTTACCCCCCCCACACCATCCCCACCCTGGCCCCGCCCCCCCAGTTTTGTACCTTAATTTGGTTGTTGGTTTGTTTGACTTTTCTTTATGGGTTTTTGTTTATCTTTCCCAAGTCCTATATAATAGTGAAACTGTTTGGTTTCTGTCTTTTTCTTTTTGGCTTGTTATTGCTAATATGATTTCTTCTAAGTCCATCCATGTTATCATAAAATCATCCAATGTGTTGTTTTAAATTGATGAGTACTATTCCATTGTGTATATAGACCACATCTTTTTCATCCAGTCATCTGTTTCATTTTTCTTAAATAAACTTGCTTCTCTCACTCTAAGAAAAGGCCCCTTGGAAGGGTGTTCACCATGTGCCATCAGTTGGGGTGGCAGGGTAGCTGCTTTGGAAGGGGATCTGGGTTCGGGGTTTGTTCCACGGTGAGCATACCTTTCTGAGGAAGAACAAACTCACAGCAAACGGGGTGCCCAGTGCTCTGCTTGGTCTCACTTGCCGAGTCTTCATGACATCTTCCTCACAGCTCTGTGAGGTAACGGCTCTCTCCATCATGCAGCAAATATTCAGAAAGACTAAGAAATTTGTCCAAGCTCAGGGGACCGGCATGGGTAGAACCTGGATTTAATCTCGCCATTATCTGACTCTCAAGGGATTCTGATTTGTGTAGTCTGGTGTTCCACCTGAGAGACTTAATTTCTGGAAAGTTCTGTCAGGCTGTTCTGAGATAGACTCAGGTGCAGAGCCAGACTGTGCCTGCCCACCCCCTGCATCACCATCCACTAACCTCTCACCACCCGGGGGGCAAGGCCTCCCCTCACTAAGAACTCAGCGTCTGACTATGAGGCCTAGTGCTGGCCCAGAGCCAACCTCAACAAAGGTGTTTCCTCACCCCCTGCTTTTGGGGACCAGAGTCCAGAGTCCATACCACCCCATGCCCCCTTCAACCTTGTCCCCTCACAGGTGCCACTCACTTAGCCAATGCCCAGTTCCCCCCTTGTACCAGGACAGCAAGTTCATGGGGCATGTCAACCTCCAGAACAGATAAAACTTCCACCCTTATGGAGTGACAGTTGAAAATTTGCGAGGAGAGAGTAAAAGAATTATAGGCAAGACACTAATTTAAATATAGAGAAGGTCAGATGGTGATAAAAAGGATATGTTAAAGGGGGATAGTCTCTGTGTGAGTGAGACAGACAGGAAGGATGTGTGTGTTTGTGTGTGTGTGTGTGTGTGTGTGTGTGTGTGTATCTTCAAGGGGATGGATAGGGATGCCCTCTCTGAGCAAGGCTGACAAGCTAGAGACTGAGGGTAAATCCAGTCCCCTGTGTGGAAGCTTCCAAACAAAGAGGCTCGTTCCATTTTCAACTTGGAAAACAGCAAATCTAGAGACAAATACGATGTTGTGAAGGTGATAGGAAGCTCCATTTCAGGGTCCATAGTTATGTTTTGTTAGAACACAGCTGTGCTTGTTTGTGTGATTTGTCTGTGATGGAACTGGCAACTGTGAAAGTGCCTAAAATATCTCCTCTCTGGCCTTTCACAGAAAGATTGCCATTAACTGCTGAAGGTATTATTTGAAGAAAGAATTATAGTAGGTGAGGGAATATATTAGCATCCATCTAAGGAACCATCCAAGCAGATGTCACCGTATATGCAAAGGTCTTGGGGTAGGATCCTGTTTGGCATATTCTTGGCAAGACAGGAAACTCATTGTAACTGGAACTGGTGGAGGAGGTAAGAAAGCAGGGGGGTGAGATGAAAGAAGATAAGAGAAACTCATTGGACAGCCCCCTGCATCCATCCCACGGACATCCCTGCAGAGAGCTTGCACCTTCTCACGATAAATTCTAAAATTCCTATCATGTCAGCACATGTTGTGACCTCCTTCCCATATCATCATGTCAGCTGTCTCAGCAGTGTTCTTGCCTTTCCTCCCACGGACCCAGGTCATTTTTCCCTGATCTTGTGTGCCCCTACCCCTTTGGTCTGGAATGCTCTATTTGTAGATGTTTACAAGGCTAGTGAGATGATGTTACCCAAGGCCCCCATCAGATACTCACTCTGCAGCAAGGTGCTTTGAATCACCTAGCCATATGGTCCTTCACTCTACTCCATCCCATTGCCCTTTTAATTTCCTGTGCTCAGCATTTATCTTCTGCTATGGACTGTAAGCACTATGAGGGCAGCAGCTCTGCCTTATATTTGGGCAGAGCCTCACCTCTAACCAGTACTCAGATATTTGCTGAAAACTTAATTTAATTTTTAATTTTTTTTTTTTTTTTTTGAGACTAGGTCTCGCTATTTTTGCCTGTGGAACCGCAGGCTTTCGTTGCCCAGGGTACCACAGATTCAAGCAATCCCCAGCCTCAGCTTCCCAGGTAGCTGGGATTACAGGCGCACGCCACCATGCCCAGCTGTTTTTTTGGAACTAGGTCTCGCTACAGGCCCCAGGCAGGACTCGAACCTCTATCCCTAGCCCCAGCCACTTCATAGGCTGAAGCTTACAGGCACGAGCCACCGTGCCAGGGCCTGTTGAAAATTTTAATAAGAAAATGGATACAAAGTCGGGCTTGGTGGCATGCGCCTGTAATCCTAGCGCTGGGAGGCTGAGACCAGGGATTGCTTGAGTCCACGGGTTTGGGACTATCCCAGGCAACACAGTGAGACCTAGTCTCAAGAAAGAAAAAAGAAAAGAAAAAGAAAATGGATATAAACCAGCATAATATTTCTGCTTTTCATTTTCTGTAACAAACCCACCAATCTACTCCTAAAACCCTTGGTTTAGAAGCCTGTGTTCTCCATCATAGACTTAAAGGTTCCATATCAGACCTACAAGCAGTAACGTGTATGTGTGTGTATGCCCACGCATGTGTGTGAGACATGGCTTGTGGCAGGAGGACAACAGGAAGCAAATCTGTGTTTGAGCAGCTTCATGAGATCATCAGGATATGCAACTATAAAATAAGGTGTGCAGAGGGGTGGGGCTGGTCATGGCCAGACACACCTCTTTCAGCTCCTGTCTTGTCTGCTCCCTTCCTGGGTAAGGGGCTTCCTCTTGGATGTTTGGCAAAACAAATTTTGGTATTTTCCTGCCTGAGCAAAAGTATAAACATCAGCTGTAGAAGGTTTTCCAGGCACATAGTTGCAGTCAAACAAAGTAGCTTTCTGTAGATTGCTGCCAAAAAGGAGAACCAGTCCTCATCTATTCCTAAAATACCAGCTCTGTGGAGAAGGGGAAAAAAATAGCAGTTCTGCTGAATGTACAGAATTTAGAATGCCACTTGCTGGAACAAGAAGGGGGATTTCTAAGGCAATGATGCATGTATCATACATGACAATGCATGACATGGTCATGTCATCATGTGCTTTTCAAAATCTAGAGTGCTGGATGGCATAAAGACGAAATCCTCACGTCAATTACAGACTTTAGTTAATGGATCAGTGCTGATTCATCCAGGAGAGCCAGTGCATACACCAAGGGGAGGGTAAGAATAAGGAAATTGTGTGTGGGAGGGGACAGGGTAGGTGGGAACTTCCTGTATTATCTGTTCAATTTCTGTAGATATAAACCACCCGAGAAAAATTGTCCCTCCATTAATAATAATAAAATAATAACAATAGTAAAAACCTTCAAGGTACACATTTTGGTGGATGCAACATTGGAGCCATGACTCTGCTTTCTACTATTGTATAAACGATTGGGTAATGGCAGCATTGTTAAGCCTCTGTTACCCTTGAGAGAGGAAGGTGGAAAACAAGACCAACCACCCGTGTTCATTCAGAATTGCTCCACCTTCTCAAGTTTGAACAGCCTGTGGCTTTGCTTTTGTCATCCTCCTCCCAGGCTTCTCCATGGTGCTGTTTTGTCTTCTCAAAGAAAGCCCTGCTCGCAGGGGACTCTTGAAAGTCAGTATGAAATGCTTCAACAACCGACAAACCTCAGACTTCCTGTATTCTATAACTTGTACTTTTCCCTTCCTTCTTTTAATTTGTTAATGATCTCTCGGCCACAAGCTCTCAGCTCACACATCCTTAACTAGATCAGTAGATCAAAGGTGAGTTTTGCTAAGTAATCGGTGTGATTTCACCCGTCTAGCAAGCTATTAAAAACAGACCTCCAGGGTTTCTCCAGGACAAGCCAGGGAGGGAAAGGGCTTCCCAAACTGCTCAGGCCTCCTCTCCACCCGTGCCCCCCTCTTCTCCTTCCCCAGCGGGATCCTGCAGGCTCAGCAAAGCAGCTGCACAGACACCAGGCCTGAGCAGCCTGCTGCTCCCAGAGGAATCTCCCTGCTACAAAGGAGACAGGGAAGAGAAACCGCCTCTTTTCTCCCCCAGTGAACAAGTCTTCTTTCTTTTGGAGATTTGTTTTCTCACCCTCTCTCCTCCCTGTCATTACACCTTTATTTGGACTTTCATTTTGCAAACGCATTTCTTATGTCACTTGTTAGCCTTTCTGGAAGGAGGAAGCTTTTCTGCTCACATTGTTGGTAAAATCTAGACCAGGCACTCGTGTGAGTGAGCACTCGGAGCCTGGGAGGAAGTGAGTCACCACAAGCCTGTAGCTGAAAGTGTTGTAGCACCCAGAGGAGAGCAGGCAGGTCACCAGCCAGATACTTGCTGGGAGGAGGTGACTGCCTCACTCACCTGCAGGGCCCCTCCTGCCTTTGAGCCCGAGCCTTCCTTGACATTGAGCATTGTTCCTTGCCTCTATTTGCTGTGTTCAAGGGACAATGAATAGCTTTAAAATATTAATATTATATTAGATATTATATACTATCTAATAAGATATTATTAGATATAATATATCGGATAAGATATTATTAAAGATGTTTTATACTAGATATAATATATCTAATAAGATATA
>PVHY01019412.1:8471-27535 GCA_004024945.1 Uropsilus gracilis | reverse complement strand
TGCCCGGGGTACCACGAACTCAAGCCATCCCCAGCCTCAGCTTCCCAGGTAGCTGGGATTACAGGCGTGTGCCACCACGCCCAGCTGTTTTTTTGGAACCAGGTCTCACTACGGGCCCCAGGCGGGACTCGAACCGCGATCCCTGGCCCCGGCCGCTTCATAGGCTGAAGCTTACAAGCACGAGCCACCGTGCCCGGCCTTTAACCTGTTTTTCTAACTTGATTTCCCACAAGAATCAAATAAGCCAATTTTAAATAATGAAAAAATCAGGCAAAATCTCAGAATATATGGAGTAATGAAGGTAAATTTCCCTTGCTAAGAAAATATATATCAAGTTGCAGCAATTAAAAACATTTTTTAAGCTGGGCATGGTGGCATGTGCCTGTAAGCTTCAGCCTATGAAGTGGCTGGGGCTAGGGATCGCGGTTCGAATCCCACTTGGGGCAACATAGCAAGACCTAGTCCCAAAAAAACAGCTGGGCGTGGTGGTGCACACCTGTAATCCCAGTATTTGGAAAGCTGAGGTTGCGGATTGCTTGAGTCTGTGGTACCCCAGGCAATGGGAGCCTGCAGTTCCACAGGCAAAAACAGCAAGACCTAGTCTCAAAAACAAAACAAAACCATTTTTTGCATAAAAATTAAAATCCCATCACAGAAATATGTTCAAATTCTTTCAGAAATTTAGTGCTCAGTTCAGGTGGTGTTTCAAGTGATAAGGGATAGACCTTAAAAGGAAGTTTAGAGGGTTTCTGAAAAGATGGCAGAGTAGGAAGCACCAGGAATCTGCTGTCCCATCTAGACAGCTGCAGAATCTAATGTAATTTTTGCAACAGGAGTCAGGCCTGTGATTTCCAGGGGAACACTTGACCTGTAAATTGCAGTTAATTCTGGTCAATTTCAGCTCTTGGCATAGTAGCAATTAATGCATTTCCACCCCCTAGACTGCACAGGAGGCAGCCATGCATATGAACAGATTATACCCATGTGCGCAGGAACTGAGGAGGGCGAGGACTCTGCCCTCAGAGTAAGGATCTGTGCCCTGATTGTGGCTTCTCATTACAGTGATACAAATAAGTGAGCAGTCAACCCGCTGCACCAACCCTACTGCTGCCAGCCCTTACCTGTAAGGCTAAGCTGATGACGGGAGGATTTAAAGGTCAGTGTATTTATTCCGCCAGCTCTTTTTGCCTTTTCCTTCTGGGAAGTTAGACATTCAGTACTAGAACACTCAGAAATGACTGCACATAACATACAGGAGAAATAAGAACACGATCATGCCTCCACAGGGAAAGACTCAGAAAAGATCTGAGACGACCTTAGATTGATGGACACAGTCTCTAGCAATCTAAAACACACAGTTTTGACTTGCGACTCCAAATCTTACTTTCTACCTAACTGAAGAGCTTAATACATTAGAAAGAATCAGGTCCTATTTTGGGATACTGCATATAAAGATATAATAATTTTGTGGCATTAATAACTGAAAGGGGTGGGGACACCTGCCAAGGAATCGTTTTATTATTGAAATTAAGATGCTACACATTTAAATTAGAGGGTTATAAGTTTAAGATGTTAAATGTTATCCCAATGATAACCACAGAGAAAACAGCTGTAATCCCTATGATAATCACAAAAGGAAATGAAAAAGGAACAAACAACAAATCAACTAAACACTAAAAGACAAGAATATTATAAGAAATGGAAAAAAGAGTTGTAAGGCATACAGAAAACAGCACAATGAAGTCCTTTCTTACTAGCAGTTACTTTAAATGGATTAAACTCTCCAAGACAGATTGGTGGAATGGATAGAAATATATGATCCAACTATATTCTGTTTACAAAAGATTCACTTCAGAGAGTAGGACAGAAAAATAACCAAAAGCAAACAGGGGAGCTAAACTCTTACCAGACAACAGAGACTTTTTAAGCGTTTATAAGAGAAAGTTATAAGGACATTATATATTAGTAAACAGTTCAGTACAGCAAAAAAGCATAACTATAAACATGCATAATAGTAAAACATCCAAATACAGAGTCATACAGTTAGTGAGGAAAAGTGCTCTTCAATAGCAGTTAGATGCTTCGATATTCTAGTCGAACAGACAGAAGTAAAAGAAATTGAGGACCTAACAATAAACCAACTAGATCCTATAGGAACACACTAGCCAGTAGAACACAGTCTTCTCAAGTACACAAGGGACTTTTTTTTTAGGATATATACCATGTGTTTAGTAAAATGCCTGTGACAAAATAAATTTGAATTGCAAAAGATAATGTCCTAGATGCTAGATGTTAAACCTCTTAGATAGAAAGAAATGACAAAGGACAACACAAGTGACTTTTTAACAGAATAGGAAATATTCAACCTTATCCATAAAAACCAGGTAACTTTTCTCCATTAGCATGGATATGAGGAAACAGGCATCCATATCATTGTTGATGGAAGTTGGTAGATGTCTGTATCAGCAAACTTCTGGAAGATAGTTAACAGCAAAATGCTCATATACTTTAATCTCACTTCTAATAACTGATCTAGGTTCATAAATATCCAAAGATATATGTAGCTATTCGTGACAAATAGGTAGTAACAGCAACCTATTTACTAGGGACTATATAAATAAATGTATATCTATTTTGAAGAAAATGTTTCACCTATTATTCTTAAATAATCCCAAAGCAAAACTGATTTAGATTCAATTTCTGAATATTGTAAAGTTTCTTTTCTATGACTGAATTATCAAATACTCCGAGAATCAACTGGTCAAATGCTATAATTCAGAACCAAACCTGACATTTCTAAAATAGCAAAAATTATATAAACTGAAGATTTTTTCTTCAGTCAAACAGTAATTTTAGCAAACATCAATATGTTGAGTAAAATACAATCCCACGGACCTGTTTAATGAAAAACAAGCAAAAAAAAAAAACAAAAACAAAAATAACACTATCAAATTTTCCTAGTTATTTGTTGGAAGAAAAAGAAACATGGTTAGCTGGTTCTAATAGCGAAATGGCTTCAACTGAAAATAACAACTGTTAAATTCATTTGTTCATTTTCATAGGTAGTTTTATTTGGCTTTTAGAAAAATATAGACAATAACGGGAACCTCAGTTATCTTAAATATTTTTAAATTAAAAGTTTGCAAGTGAAAGAACGAGTGTATCCACAGTCAGAACATCAATACTGTGTAATAAAGCAGCAGATCGGATTTCTGCAGCAAGTCAAAAACATTGACAGAGTGATTGGAGCTGAGCAAGAACAGCTTGAGGCTGATAGGCTAATCATCTTGGACAGCACAGCAGGAGCTCGGAGTTTCATTTTTTTCCTTTAGTTTGAATTTGAGAATCATTTACATACGTTCCCCTCCTAGCCCACCACAGTTATAAGCAAAACCTCGAATGGGGGATGGAGGGCCTCCAGGGCACAGGCGAGGAACGGGGTACCTTTGGCCAAACCAGAGCTTGCCAGATGCACTAGGATTACCTGTCAGCCACAGACCAACTGGTAGCAGCCGTAAAACCCAAAGGCCTGGAGTTCTTGCTAATCCCATCTATTTTGGATTAGATCCCTGCTTTCTCCCGAACATTCTTCCTAATGAATTCATAGTATCCAACAGTGTTTGTGAAAGGTATTTCAGTCTGGCAGCCATGTGACTTCCAGAGTTCTGAGAAGCTAAGCATGGAGGCGGCAGTAACGGTCTTAGGTTGGTCTCAGCTCTGCTCTTGCCCTCCGTGTTCCACGCACCTTAGATGTGCATGTTGCACACTACAGTACCTCCAGGCCTGTCTCTTCAGGGGCTCAGCTCTCCCCTCCACTGCTTCTGGGGCTTTTCAAGGAATCTGGCTCATCCGGGCGCCAGCCAGAGGTCATCTTTCCTGAGGGGCTCAAAGGGAACTGGGTTACGGAATGGCCATCCATTGCCCCGTTCTTCCCTGGCTGACGCACTTGCACTTGCTAAATAAGCAAAGTAAGGAGTGATGAAATGAGCAGCATCAGGCTTCGGGCGCTACACAAACTTGTCTGAATGGGGGCAGGGGAAGGACAGGGCAGGGAGCAGCAGAGCTGGAGGCTCAGGAGTAAGAAGAGAGCGAAGGGTATTTTGTTCTCTGTTCATCTATTTCCTGCTTCGTTTTCTTAATACAACTAAAGATCTCCTTAAAAAGCGCTTTGTATTCGGGAGGTGGTGTGGGGGAACCAGTGGACTCTGGGGTGACAGGGGCCAGTTCCCAGCTGCCGGCACCAGGTTCAGGCTGGGTAGTCACCCCCGCCAGGTCCTTGGCAGGCGCCCTGGAGGTCTGCACGGCCTTGTGGGACAGGGCGTCCTCTTCTTGCTGGCACCTCTTCAGCAGCTCTTCATACTTCACCTTCAGGGCGCTGTACTGCGTGTCCACCTCGTGCAGAAGGGAGATGCCCCTCTGCTTCACAGCCTCGGCCCTCCGGATGCAGGTCTCCTCGTGGCCTCTCAGGAAGTCGCCCCCCGCCAGGCTGCTCAGCAGGGTCTCGCTGCTGCTGCGCTTGAGTGGCTTTCTGTGTGCCTCGGGCATAGCCAGGAACAGCTCCTCCAGCAGGCTCTGGCTGGGCTCTTTGAAAGGCACAAACAGAGAGTCGGGCACCAGCTTCTCAACCCCGTTCACAAAAGGATGCTCGGACTGCAGTATCTGCCGCAGCTCTGCCACCTCGGCCTCCAGCTCGAGCGCCCGAGCTCGGAAGGTGTCGGAGGCGCCCAGCTGCTGTTCCAGCTCACTGTTCTCCTTCAGCACCAGCCCATACTCTTCCTCCACGTTCACCCGCTTCTCCCGCTCCAGTTTCAGCTGGGTCTGCAGCGTTGTCACCGTTCTTTTCAGATGCTCGTTTTCTTCCTCTTCAGGGCTTTGTTGACTGTGCAAGGAGGTAATCTTCTCTGCAAACACATGATCGTATACAAAGTGTCTGGGGGGGGAAACATATAACACAGTCACTGAGAGTGAAAAGAGGGAGAAATTGATTATTTTTTCCTTGACTATTTGAGGAGTTTTGACAGTTGATGATTTTTGCCTGGTCTACGCTAGCGCGGTGGCTAAGATGAAATGGCACAAGGCTGGCAAATACACTTAAGAAAATTGACCTTTCGTGACTAATTTTATAAGGACATTACAAGCACTACAGATCATCCTACCACTAGCAGTGTGGCTGCGATTTCGGAAGAAATCACAACAGCCCCGCGGTTCTCCACGGGTCAGACTCGGCTCTGGGTCAGATGCACGAGGGTGATGATAACAAGAAGTTGATGCTGGGCCCCGCCCCTTCAAAGCTGACCTAGTTGAGTTCTCCACATGATTCATAACAGCCGCGATGGCCGAGAACAGTGCCATGGTGAGTCTATCCAGGAATGCACAGCAGGACCCCAGAGCTCTTCACCCACACCCAGAGACCCTGGTTTAGGTTTGACAGCCACTGGCAGCGCAGTTTGAGGAACTCCACAGTGGAGCTGGTTATCAGCCAAGGCCCTTGGAAACCACCAAGGGCGCGAGCTGGTCTCGCATCCAGAGTGCAGTCACCTTGCAACTGTGCTTATAACTGTGTGCTTGCCTGACTCCCCAGGAGACTACACACTCCACGAGAGCAGTGTTACTTTGCTCACGCTCTGCATGTCTGACATGGCACCTGATGTTCAACAACTTCGATAAATAGATTTTCATTCTTTAATGAAAATTCAGGCTCATCAATTGTGAAGGCATTTCTGTAGGCAAAAAAGAATTTTTTTTCCATTCTGCATTTACGTGAACAACCTCAAATATGTAGTCTATGAAGTACTACATATTATTTTAAACTAAGTTTTAACATTAAAAACAATAAGTAAGTGTACCTCCAAGACTTAAAAATGTGTTTTCAAAGAATCCCAACACCCCAAACTCTATAATTTGTATGCTTAAGTGGTTTTGTTTATGGGGAAGTAGTTACAAGAAGTGTTTCTTTAAAGGGTACTTTATTCTACTAGATTCCAGAGTGGGTGAACGAATGCTTATGAATGCCACAGGGAGTTGGGTTCTTACTGGCGCAGGTCATACAGCTCCTTCAGACAGAAGCTTGGTGGTGACTTCTGCTCACACTTCCCCTGGTTCCTTCTCGCTTGGCCAGATGACTTCAGCTCCTCCACTTGGCTCTGGAGGTGATCAATGTTGGCTTGTAGGCATTCGATGGTTTCAGTCAGACTGTGAGGAAAGACATGAGTCAGTTGCTGCTTGTCATATTAAATGAAGGGCATAAGCATGAGAAGAGATTAGTTGCTAGGCACTCACACTGGGCTTCTTTCATTGGAAAGGACTTTTATTTAATCTATTCTCCATGAAGAAATTCAATCTTACCCCATATCGACCCAAGCCCACTATGGCCATCTTCCAATCTAGTTGATGCTAAATGACTTCCCTCTAGAGCTTCTGGAATGCAGTCCGGAAATTTACCTCTGAATTTTTTGCTGTGAAGCCTTGCTTTCAACCACCAGCTTTTGATTTGTTTCCTCCAGTTCTCTCGCTGTGACATCTAACTGCTCATAAACTTTTGCATGCTGTTCATTCATCTGTCGTAGAAGCTCCACCTGTTTAGTCAGATACTGTGAAAGAAGATGGTTGTGACCAGGTTATACATGAGACAGTTACAATACCTGTAAGTCCCACCCAACACTGACATCATTTCTCTGATTTTCCAATACAACTGGCTACAATGCACTTAAGTGCTGACACTAGTCCCCTGGGTCAGTGAGCCCACAGGCTGTAAGGGTTCAGTCCCACAAGACTGCGCACCTGCTTCAAATTTGAGGTATGGGCTCCAGGGCCTCCCTGCGCTTCTGACCAACTGGCTATAAATTTAGGGGCTCCGTGATCACTTCTCTGGTTCAGTATGTTGCTAGATGAACTCACAGGTCTCACAAAGTGCTTTATCTATATATTATTTATATAAGTAAATATATTGTATTTGCTTATTATGGTGACTACATCTCAGCGACAGGCAAATGGAAGAGAAACACAGGGTAAGGTACAGGGGTGAGGAGCATGTGGTGCTACCAGGTCCTCTCCAGATGTAGATCGATTCCTCTGAGCCTCAGCTCAGCATTTTAGCAAAGCTTCATTATACTGGCAGGGTTGATTCAATCATTGGCCAGTGGTGACTGGGTTCAGCCTCCAGCCCTGGTCCCTCTCTAGGTGTTGGGGGCTGAGTGACAGTTCTAACTCACTGAACACATCATTTTTCAGTAACCAGTCTCCATCCAGTTACTCATGATTTTAGGAGCTAAATGCCAGAAACTAGGGTCAGAGATCAAATACATATTTTTTTTTATCATATCGTGATTTAGATTTATTTTATGAAAAGAATTTAAACCCCAAGCACACTACTTATCTTAAAAGGAAGTGAACATGCTATACTCAGTTCCCTGATGTGTCCCCACACCAGGAGGCTGATCCAATCTTACAAAGTACATTAAGTGCACAGAATTAATATTCAGTGAAAACCCAAAGTGGGGAAAAGAAAAGAATGGAAAACATAATGTTTGATAGGAACAAGAAAGCCTGAAGTGGAAAATTTTAAATGATTTTCATTTGGAAAAAAAACTTTTTTTTTCCCTCTGAGAGAGCCATTCTGGGGGGGGGGAAAGGCAAAGAACATTGATTTAACAGATTTTAGTTTGCCATGATTCAAAGACTTTCATTATTTTTAATCCTGTGAGAATGTTATCACCATAACCCTTCTTATTCATAAGAAAGTTGCCAGATAATTTTTTTTGGTGATAAGCTGCTTTCTAAGTGTTCAGGGATAAAGAGGAATAATAACAACCTTTATGCCTCAGTGTTGAGTTACTCTGATTTCCTCCTCTATTCAACTCCACCTTGAAATACTGAAACATAGTATATATTCCAAATGAAATATTCATATTTCTTTGGAGCCCAGCAAGAAAGAGGGGGGGAATAGCAGGTTTGAAGTATTACTGATGATCAAATGGCCATAGACTAAAGACAGAACAGAGAACACTTCTGGAGGCTTTTCATGCCTTTGTGGAAGTATCTGCTAAGTTAACACCCTTCTGGGGCTACATGATTTCCAATGGGCCCTTTAAATGACAGTATGGCAGAACTGTCTTTTCTTCAAATCCAGTTACATAACTCAGTAGCAATGTGTTGAGAAAACACTAAACTCTCATAACTTCAACCTCATCTGAATTTTTTGGAGTCAAAGTGTTTCAGAGAGTTCTATTTTAAAAAGGTAACATGGCACACATACCATGGCACACACACACTTTATAACATTCCCAGTGAGGTAGGAACAGGATCCTGTAACCAAGCATTACTATGTCTGCATCTAAACATCTCAAGATTACAAACGCTCAATCAGGTCAGGATTTGCTGCAAATATTAAGAAAAAAATCTTGTTCTATAGAGTTCCTTTGGGTTTAGAATTGAAAATGAGGGTTTGTGGATCTGTCAGAACTTCTCTTACAGACTCAATGTAGTACAAGACAAGCGAACACACAGTGTGGTCCCTGCAAACGTTTGCTTATCCCTTATTCAATCCCCACCTGCTTCTTCTGGTCTCTGTCAATGACTGATTCTCCTGGAGAGCTTTTTAGAGCTGCAGAGTATGTCCTTAATTGTCCTCTGGCTAGCAAGTTCATGCCACTGATAGGAAGCTGTTCAATCTCTTAGGAATACTGGAGGGTGGGCAAAGGTTTAGAAACACAGAAATATATCAGCTGCAGGAATGCTGTAAACCACATTATATCAAGTGTAAGGTCTGAAGAATGCTTTGAGTCTGCGCTATAGCAATGTTAAGGCCAATGCATAGACAGAACCTAACTACTAGTTTACAAGAGACGCTGTACCTGACCAGTGACTCCAGTAGTGACCTCCATAGTTGGCGCATACCTGCCCCATGAGGAATGGGTGAGAGGCCAGTTCCCTTACAAGCCTTTTGGTGGGCATGGAATCAAGAGGAGACTGACACAGGCAGTGGGACTGTAGCTTAGAGTATGAACTTTGGGGTCAGAATTGTTTGAAGTCCTGTGTTGCCGTATGTAACTGGAGACTTTCAGGACTTGCTTTCTATGGCATTTCTCGTCACCTATCTTCTTGTAAAGTTGCTATGAAAATTAATATATGTATAGGGTTCAACATGGTGATAAAACTATTCTGTAACAGGTATTATCATTGTCTACAGCTGTGACTTCAGATTTCACATGTTTAAGCTTCATCTGAGGAATTCAGTGAGGTGTAAAAACCTGGGCTCCTTTCTCCTAAAATACTGATTTATTGAGACTGGAGTAGAACCACACTTCTCCAGGCTGACAGCAGAGCAAGTGGTTAAGGGGCCCACTTATTAGAGAAATGGTGATCTTGGACACAGAAAATAAAGTCTCCCTCCCCCAACCCAATGTCTCTTTCTCTTGGGTCAACAATCATTCTTAAGCCATTTGCTTACCATTTACCTTCTAGGGCTCAGTTTAGCTACAATAAACTAAGAGTTGCCTATATTTTAATTGGCCACAGCAACTTTTTTTTAATTGTATTATATTTTTACAAGTTCTTAAAATTTCCTGAAACTACATACCAGTTACCTTACCCTTGAGTGCACCTTCTAAAATTCTCAGTCCACCCAAATGTGGACTATCTATAGACCACTAATCTGATCATTTTTTTTAAATTTTCATTTATATAAATACAGAGAAAATGGCTTACTGAACTCCCAATCTACTATTAACCAGTTTCAGTAATTACCAACACAGAGTTTTATTTCATCTCTGCCCTTCTACACTCATCTCCAATCATTTTAAAACAAACCAAAGATATCTTAATTCAAGGATACATATTTATGTTTCTAAGATATGATTTTTAAAATTTTAATAACAATTTCAATCATACCTAAACCCCCAACAATTCCTTAGTACCATATTACGTTTCAGTGTTGATATTTTCCCAACTATCTCTTAAATGGTTTTTCCAGTTTTACCTGTTAGGTACTGATTCTTCCTTATTTCACACACAGGAGTAGCTTTACCTTAAAATTTTGGAGTTGCTCACTCTAGGGCAAGTTCCCCCCACTTTCCTTTAGGGCCGTTACTCTATTCTCCCCTCTCCCAGGGGGTAAGCTTTTTCTGTCTAGGTCCATCTCATCTGACAACCAGCAGAACTGAGAAGGTCAAATGCATAGGGGAGAGTTATATCTTCACTTTCACTAACTTCTATTGAAATTTAGCATTTCTTCAACTATAAATGGAGATGCCAAACCATCAGAAGTATTAGGGGTATCTATGATCTCATCACCAGAAGAAATCACAAATATTTCCCGTCACATTATAGTGGTTGCAGAAATCTTGACTTATTGGTTATATGCAACACTATTTGCGATTACAATAACTTTTAGAATACCATTAGACTCTCAAATTTGATGTTAATAAAGAAGCATATATATTACATCACAAGCTAATTTCTTTAATGTTTTGGCAGGTATTTCGGAATAAGAGATTCCCTCAGTAATTCTATGTATCTCGTGTATCTTAAGAGGATTATCACAGATCTCAGTATATGGCCACAGGACCCAAGCGACATCCTTTAGGCCTCACTTCAAACAAAACCTCTTCAGAAGCTTTTTCTGAGCACCCTGTGTAACCAGCACCTCTCCCCCAAGGCACTCTTAGCAACTTCCCTCAAAACACTCAACATCATAATTAACAACTAAATTGTTTATTTGTTAGTGTAGGGTCTTTTTAGCTCTCCTTGGAGGAAGACAAGTATCCTGCCTACTTAATGCCATTCCTTACACACAGGGACTGAAAAAAATACTGGCTAAATGATAGTTTCTAGACTTCTATTCACAACATCTTATTGTACTGCAGCTCGGACTGATGACATGTCAACCTAACTGAAGTATTTTAAGATGGGCGTTGATAATAGCCATGGGGAAAGGCCCTAATTAGCCACTAATCTCTCCTCTCTCTGCCCCCATTATAGATTATTTCTCTTTATTTTCAAGAAACCTATACTTTGCAGTAATCTGAGAGATATTTATAATCCAGTTAGTATTTGGGCTCCAAGATAGCCCTTTTTAAAGATGTAACATTCAAATTATAGTTATGGCCAGTAAAAAAAGAAGTCAAAACACAAATAAGTTCAAAAGGCTATTTTTGAAAAACAACAGAATGTTCCCCTCAATTGATATTACTTGTAATGAAAATGCAACAAAACCATTTAGAAAGATATTTTTGTCTTAGAGAACTTGGTTTTAAGGATTAGCTAAAGAACGGTAGGGTATTTTCACATGGTAGCGGCTTAATGTTATTAAGATAAAAACTAATCAAAATGTCCTTCATTTCTCAACAAATCTGACTCTCCTAACAAAGGAGTCTGACTAAACTGGTCAGCAACTTAAAACATGACTTGATCTCCAGCAGTACTGCTGGAAGGCAGAGAATTGGAAACGTGTAGTCAGACGTGGCTGGAAAGCTAGGCCTCTGAAAGTTTAATATTGACTAACTCTTTTTTGATCTAGAAGGAAAAGGTGAGTTTCTTTCTTTTTTTTTTTGAGACTAGGTCTTGCTATTTTTGCCTGTGGAACCGCAGGCTCATGTTGCCCGGGTTACCACGGACTCAAGCGATCCCCAGCCTCAGCTTCCCAGGTATCTGGGAGTACAGGCTCACACCACCACGCCCAGCCATTATTTTTGGAACTAGGTCTTGCTATGTTGCCCTGGGCAGGTCTCAAATCGCAATCTCCAGTCCCGGCCGCAATCCATAGGCTGTTGCTTACAGGCACAGGGATTGGTTGAGTTCATGGGTTTGAGACTACTTTGGGCAAAAAAGCGAGACCTGGTCTTGAAAAAGCAGCCAGGCACGGTGGCGGGCGCCTGTAATTCCAGCTACCTGGATCGGTGAGGCTGGGGATCGCTTGAGTCTGCGGGATTGGGACTACCCTGGGCAACATGGCAAGATCTAGTCTCAAAAAAAATTAAATAAATAAAACATTAAAGATCTTTTATTCATCTCCTTTGTTAGGTTTGTTCTCAGGGATTCAGTTTTCTTTTGGTATTGTTATAAATGGGATGGTTTTCTTAATTTCTTCCTCTTCAGACTGATTGTTTGAATAAAAGACAACTAATTTTTGATTTTGTAACCTTTTTAACTTTACTGAACTGGTTTATTTTAATTAGATTTTTTGTGAACTTTTAAAGCTTTTCTCTATACTATAATTTCATCTTCAAGTAATGTAACTTTACACTTACACAACCAATTTGGATTTCTTTTTTCTCTTACCTAACTGCTCTAGCTAGCACTTCCAATACTATATTGAACAGTTGTGGGGAGAGTGGACATTCTCATCTTGCTGGTCTTAGTGGAAAGGCAGTAAGAAAGATGTTAGCTGTAGCATCTTTTTGCTATGCCATATGCTATACATTTGGTTTTTACTGATTATCAGGGAAATGCGAATCAAAAGAAAATGAGATACTATCTCACACATGTGAGAATGGTCCTTATTAAAAAAAAGCAGAAACAAGAAATGCTGGCAAGGGTGTGGAGAAAAAGGACCTCTCTTACACTGTTGGTGAGAATGTGAGCTGACCATGCACTATGGAAAGCTGTGTGAATGTTCCTCAAAATATTAAAAATGGCTCTACCATGTAAATTAGCAATTCCACTCCTAGGAGTCTATCCAAAGAACACAAGAACACTATTTCCAAAAGAAACCTGCATACTGATGTTTGTTGCAGCACTTCTTACAAAGTCAAGGTATGGAAACATCCTAGATGTGCCCAAACAGATGAACAGCTCCAGAAGATATGGTCTGTATACACAATGGTCTGTATACACAAAGGAATACTATTCAGCAAATCAAAAAAGATACACTTATGTCATTTATGGCAACATGGATGGAGCTGGAAGGGATGATAGGTGCAATATATCAGGAGATAGATTAATACCAGATGGTGTTACTTGTATGTGAAGTATAGAGAAACCAAACACAGGGTCAGACAAAGACAAATCTTGAAAGCTGACCACAGATCTAAGGTATCCAGGAGAGGAGGGGGAAGGGAGAGTGGGAGAGTGAGAATGGGGCATGGGGAAGGGCACAAAAGACTATGGAGATGGACTGTGGGTGCTTTGGTGGTAATAGAACTATGATGGCCACACCTGAGGGAAGAAATATATTACTGTCAAAAACTAACAAGGGTGTAAGAAAAAAGACTTCATTAAAAAGTGATAACATGTACATGATGGAATACTATGCATCAATCAAGGAGGACAAACTTATGTCATTTGCAGCGACATGAATGGAGTTAGAAGGACTCATATTAGCAGAAATAAGCCAAAAAAGAAAAATAGAAATACAGGATGGCCCACTTATATGAAGGATATAGGGAAAAAACAAACAAACGAATAAGAAAACAACCAATGGAAGGATGGAGTGAGAGAGGAGGAGGGGGAAGAAAGTAGGGGAGGCGGAGGGCACAAAAGAGCAGGATGGTTAACAGGTGTTACGGAAATGGGAAAACCTGCGGGTACACAATAATATATATGTGTGTGTGTATAAAATAAAAATTTAATTTTAATAAAGTTTAAATCTTGAAATAAAAAAGTAAAAGATATTCTTCTACCTAAAGTTCTGGTTTTCTCAATTCACAATCATTAATATACAGCCTAAAGCTGACTGGCCTGCCCAGATTCTAAAATTCAAGTGCCAGAAAGAGTTCAAGTACAAAAGCATTTGCAACATTACACAGAGGGAAGGAAGATATTTAAGCAAGACAGCAAGAAGAGGAGAAATTGCAGTAGAAAAAAATAACCGCAATTTACAGGCAAGAGTATCAAAGTATAAGTGTTGTGTGTTATCCTACATATGTCCTGGAACTTATACAGAATGTCACCTTGAGTACAAGGCATAGCACAGAAGCTAGAAAGAGGCTACCTTCGTAACTGAGGCAAATTTTTTTGGGGAAAAAAAAGCCCAGAGTTATGTCAATGTCTATCTGCAATTACAGAATATGCACACAGAATGCAGGAAAAAAAGATATAGCTCACACTGAAAGCAAATAAATGGAATGGAAATTTGGCTTTTCTAAAGTATTGAGATTATCTTTATATTAAGGATTATAGCCCAAATCCTCTGAATTTACTAGCAAAATAACCTTTCCCAATACTAAAGAAGTATTTCCTATTACTTTTGAAATACTTCTTTCCCCTGATTAAAATATATTTCCCTTTTAGGAAATTGGGGGGGCAAAGGAAAGGAAGCATGAATATGAAAATTATATCTACCTATAATCTCACTATTAAAATCCTGGCTTGTTTTTAAGATCTGTTTTCCAGTGGTTGGAAAGATTTTTTTCTCATCCAGTATTAAGATGCTTATATTACTAAATTTCTTAAAACAAGGATAAATACCTGCAACAGTTTATACTGTTCAAAACATACATGCTTACATAATCACCAAGAACAACCCTGTACAGTGTAGTGCAAGCATTCTCAGCACCAACACACAGCGAGTAGATGGGATCTGAGGGGTAACCTGCATGCCTGAAGTTCATATAATGTACAAAAACAGGGTAAACTAATCTAGGACATTAGAAGGTTGGTTAGCAGGGGTGGTGCCTGCAAAGCTGATAATGCTGTTACTTCTTATCTGGGCATTGTCTGCATGGGTACATCTACTTTAATTCAGGAACTTATATGCTTAGAATTTGTGTCTAGTATGTATGTATCAATAAAAAGTTCTCTTAAAAGAAAAAGATTAACTTAAGGTTGGTTTTTATTTGTTGTTTTTGTTTTGACATAACAAAAATGTCTTTGTCTGATGTAAGAATAGAGCCCTTATAAGGTCAGGGGACATTTTTAGTAAGCCATTAGGCTCTTCAGCTGCATGGTTATTTTCATAAGAGCATCAGGCCTTCTTCGTTTCAGGTTATTGAGAAGCAGCCTGGAAAGTCCAAGTTGTGGTCTATGAATCTCCTAGGCACAGATGTGACCCAAACAGGCAGTAAGTCCTGTAGCTGGTTAAGTAGACTTTGTTAGCACTGTCATTTCGTCTCCCCATTTTATCCCATCCCTGCTGACTTTTATGAAGTAACTGATAAAAAGAAAAAGTCAACTTTAATGGCCAGGGAAGAGATATAAAATGTGTTGTTAATAGTCAAAGCAGCTATGGATAAAGAGTAAGATGTTGAATGCTACAATTTCTTGGATCTATAAATCTCCAGATTACATGCTGTACAGGAGCAAGGACTTCATAGAAATATTTCTGGAAGTACTCCAGGTTAAGTTTATTTGAATAGTTTTACATATATATTTTAACTTTATTTTATTTAATCACTAAGGTCTACACTAAAGACTTCATTTCCATCATACTTTGCAACATCTTACAGAGGATATTAGATAGCAGAGTATTATTTGTGGATTTGGCAAATTTCAAAGATCTCTGGGTTCTTTCAGAAAGCTAACAATCTAAAATAATTCTTAACACCATAAAAAGAAAACAAAGTTAGAAAGACAAGTAACTCAAATTAGGAAGCAATTGTATTTGTAACCTCCTACATTAAAACAGACATGTTAGCTGGGCATGGTGGCTCATGCCTGTAAGCGGCAGCTTAGGAAGCCACGGCCGGGGCCAGAGATGGCAGTTCGAGTCCCGCTGGGGGCACGTAGCGAGACTAGTTCCAAAAAATAAAGCTGGGTGTGGTGGCGCATGCCTGTAATCCCAGCTACCTGGGAAGCTGAGGCTGGGGATTGCTTGAATCTGTGGTACCCTGGGCAACTTGAGCCTGCGGTTCTACAGGGAAAAATAGCAAGACCTAGTCTCAAAGGAAAAAAAAAACCCAGGCATGTTAATTATGTAGATATTTGGCCTCTTCATCTGTATTTGAATAAGCTAAAATACTTACCAGTTATAATGCTCAGTTATCATAATCTAAAGTTGCTTTCATAGAAATATCAACACGATGTATTAAGATTATGTTGCTATCCAAATACAAATAAATGTGTCTCATAGTATATGACAATCTTCATGTAGATACCTTAGGACCACTGTGAAGTTTTCCAATGAGCTGGAGAAAACCACTTCAATGAAACAAAGCAAGAATGAGTTCCCTGACCAGGTATTAGTTTAAAAGCTTTGAAATGTCTGCTTTTTAAAATGCTTAAAAATGTCTGGGTAGTGTTTCATTGTATTATTATTATTATCATCCTCCTATAACTCTCTGAATAATTCATTTCTATAAAAGTAAAAATTATGAATAACATTTATATGGTTTTATTGTGGTTCACATACTCTCAAATACTGGACCATTTATGTCCAGTACACAGCACCAAGGATGAAGAAGGAGATCTCTCTCATCATAGCAGACTGTGTTAGAAAGCCTCTAGACAAGGCCGGGCATGGTGGCGCATGCCTGTAAGTGGCAGCCTAGGAAGCCTCGGCCGGGGCCAGGGATTGCAGTTCCCTGCAATCCCACCGGGGGCACACAGCAAGACCTAGTCCCCAAAAAATAGCTGGGCATGGTGGTGCGTACCTGTAATCCCAGCTACCTGGGAAGCTGAGGCTGGGATTGCTTGAGTCTGTGGTACCTGGGGCGGGCAAAGTGAACCTGCGGTACTGTGGGCAAAAACAGCGAGACCTAGTCTCAAAAAAGAAAAAAAAAGCCTCTAGACAGAAACCAGCCTTCCCTTCCTTGCCAATGGTTCTTAGTATCAAAGTCTGCATTAGAAATTAAATGTTTCTTTCTACTGCAAGTGTTATTTTAGCAGGATGTGACTGGTACCACAGCAGAACAGGGGTAACTCTCCTATTGAACATGTTACCTCAATTTCCTGTAACTGCTCCTGATTAGTTTTGTACATCTGCTGAAGAGACTCCTCCAGTTCCGTGTTCCGGTTCAGTAGTGTCTTCCCAAGCTCAGCAGCAAGTTGGAGATCTAGCACAACAAGAGAATCTTAGAATAATGCAAATGATCTCATTTCAATATTTCATATAGTCCAGCCCTTAGGATTATAGTGAACTCAATCCAGCATAGAGTTTATTGTTCTCGAAAAACACTCTTCAGTTATACTGGTGATAAGAACTGCCTGTGTGGCGTTTGCACACCATCCCCATGTCCAGCAGGGCTTTCTCCTGGTACTTTGCTCTTCTCCCCACATCCCAGAGCTGTGCAGGGAATGCAGTTCACTGGGTGGATGTGTGCGCACCCACCGTGGAAACACGTGCTGGTCAGACCTTGCACTGTACCTGGAGGGGCTAGACCAGAGGCACCAGTTACCAGCAACCCTGTCCTGCAATAAGCAGGTTGGAAAAGGAATGAGCAAATGATTATAAATGATGGCTTCATACTAGATGTGTTTTGAGTCTGTATTTAGAAGTTTGGTGATTTTTTGTGTCCAACAATATGCAGTAGGGACTGTACTCGTTTAAGCAACTAGTCTATGGTAAAGTTGGTTTCCTTATATGTCGTCTTATTTTCCAAGCAAGCACTTAACGGTATAAAGTGTAAATCAGATTTCAACGGAAGGTGAAATGGCACAGAAGGAAAAGTCAAGTGAACTGGAGCTTTCTTCTATGTAACGCATCCTCCTACAGACCCTTACACTTCAAGCTATGAGACACGGTGGTCTATGTTATGGGTGGATGCATTAGTTCAGGAATGATCGTTCAGGAATGATCATTCAGCACTGTGACTTCGAAAATCATAATCATTTGCTCAACTTACTCATATTCTGCAAATCTCTTTTTGTTGGGCCATTGGGTCAAAGTACAGGCAGATCTGTCAACAATCTCCTAAGTCCCCATGAAATCTGGTTGCTGAGAATGCAACTGTCAACACAGTTATTACTGATCCTGGCCTCCTAAAGGATTACTAGTACTAAGTCAGGAAAAGAAAAAGTATATAAATAATAAGAACATTCTCCAGATTTCTCTCATTTTTCTTTTCTTCATGTCTGTCTCCAAGAAGAGCCAGGGAAACAAAGCAGCAATGCAGTTTCTGAGGTAATTACATGTCAGCCAATAATTCATTTAGTACAGATTCCTATTTCTATTTTAAAATTGGCCACTTAAAATTCAGGCAAAGACCCTGAGACAAGAAAAAACATATTCTACAACCTGACAAAAAGTCATGAGCATAAGAGGGAAAATGGTATGAGATGGAATGAGACTGGAGAAATAGACAGGGGTTGGACCACATAGGAATCTTTTATAGGTCATGCTAAAGTTTAAATTTTAAGTATAACAGAAAGTCATCAAACTTAATAAAAAATCTATTTTTTTTGTGAGACTAGGTCTTGCTAATTTTGCCCATGGAACCTCAGGCTCACGTTGCCCAGGGTACCATGGACTCAAGTGATCCCCAGCCTCAGCTTCCCAGGTAGCTGGGATTACAGGCACGCACCACCACGCCCAGTTATTTTTTTGGGACTAGGTCTCATGGTGTTACCCTGAGCAGGACTCGAACTGCGATCCCTAGCCCCATCTGCTTCATAGGCTGAAGCTTGCAGGCACGAGCTACCGTGCCCGGCTTTAAAAACCTATTATTAAAAATTATTATGAAAACCAGGAAACTTTACTACAAAAGATTCTTAAATTTTATAGGTCAGAAAATAAGGTTTAACATTTACTACTATCACTGGTAATAAAAAGCAACTTTTCTTAACTACTGCTACCCATTTACATACATACTTAGTATGTTCACTTTTCCTAATGGGGGAAAAACCAAAGCAGAGAAATCTACCACACAACTCACACACTCATTTATTTTTTTAATTAAAAAATGTATTTATATATATATTTCACATCATTTCAGTTCCTGGGGGTCACCCACCACCTCCCCTCCCCGCCCGCTCCAGCTGGTCCCCACTATCCCCCTGTGTAGTTTCATTTGGTTGACCATATATTAGTGAAACCATTTGGTTTCTGTCCCTTTCTATCTGGCTCGTTTCTGCTAGAATGATTTCTTCTAGGTACATCCAGGTTTCCATAAATTCATCAAATTTGTCATTTTTAATTGATGAGTAATACTCCATTGTGTATATATACCACATCTTTTTCATCCACTCATCTGTTC
>PVHY01019411.1:0-27448 GCA_004024945.1 Uropsilus gracilis | reverse complement strand
CCCTCCCTCCCTCCCTCCCTCCTTTTCCTCTTACTTTGACTAGGTCTCGCTATTTTTGCCGGCGAACTGCAGGCTCATGTTGCCCGGGGTACCACAGACTCAAGCAATCCCCAGCCTCAGCTTCCCAGGTAGCTGGGATGACAGGTTCGTGCCACCACGTCCAGCTATTTTTTTGGAACTAGGTCTTGCTACGGGCCCCCGGCGGGACTCGAACCGTGATCCCTAGCCCCAGCCGCTTCATAGGCTGAACCTTACAGGCACTAGCCACCGTGTGATTGTTTTCTTTAGAGAAAAATATCTCCTGGGTAATTCAAGCCAAGAATGACCAAACCTCTAACATCAAAGTCCAAAGTCCAAAACAAACAAAAAGTGAACTCAGATATAAGAGGAAATATAAACTGCAAAAAAATATCAGGGGGAAACTACTACTGATATCTTCAAAGAGATCAGTTTAGGAGTTTTAACACCTCACTACTAGGAGTTGCAGGTAAGTAAGAAAATGGACAGAGGGAATAAAGAATCACCCAGAACTGAAAGTCATGAACTGCATATTGAAAGGGCCCATAGAACACTTAATATAATGAAGGGAAAGAGACCTGCACATGATCATAGAAGTTCAAACACCAAATGATAAAAAAGAAGAGCTAAAGAGCTTACAGAAAAAAATGAACCACCACAAATGTCAGAAGATAATGGATAAATGCCTTCAAAATTCTCAGGGGAAATGATTTTCAATTCCCAGTTCTATACTTTGCCAAGCTATCAATCAAACAGTTGAAGGGTAACTGAAACTACTAAATGGCTAGAGAGAGAAAAGACATGATAAAGTCAACATGGCAGAAAAAAATTTGGTGAATTGGTGAAGGGGCAAAAACGTGGTTTTGATAATATTATAAGTTTTCTCTAAGTTTGAAAGAGAATTGGGTAAACGACTCATTAGACATATGAAATCTCCAAACGTATGTCCATGTCTGTTTTTATTGAGTTTGTAGGATGGGATGTTTCTTGGAAACAAGAAAAGTGGAAGAACAAAGTGCAACCATGTGATCAAGAAAACAGAATCCAATGAGAAGGAAATTCCTGGGATAACAGCTGTGTAATTAGTCTGGAGAGCAACCAGTCTAGTCTGTAGCAGATGGATCAATGCCAATGTTTATATACAATAAAAATGTGGAACTGATAGATTAACCATTGAAGTTTAATAATTTAGACAGAGCTTGGGAATAAGTGGAAAAAGTCAGAAAATAGAAGAAACCAAAATTCAACTTAATTATTAACACTGGGGAAATGAACAATTGCATTTATAAAAAGAAATATAAATGGTGTTGTTCAGTCATGAACAAGATTTATATGGTCATATTAATATAAAAATGAATATAAAATATAATCACATTGGGGAAAAGAGAGGAAAATGGTGTGTGAAAGATATAAAAGACATTGCTGAGGCTGCCATCTTCTGGTTAATTAGCCCAAGGGAGTAAAACCTTTGTGTTAATTACCTTTTTTTTTTTTTTTTTTTTTTTTTTTTGGAGACTAGGTCTCGCTATTTTTGCCCGTGGAACCGCAGGCTCTCGTTGCCCGGGGTACCACGGACTCAAGCAATCCCCAGCCTCAGCTTCCCAGGCAGCTGGGATTACAGGCGTGCGCCACCACACCCAGCTATTTTTTGGAACTCGGTCTCGCTCTGGGCCCCAGGCGGGACTCGAACCGCGATCCCTAAGCCCCTGCCACTTCATAGGCTGAAGCTTACAAGCACGAGCCACCGTGCCCGGCTGTGTTAATTACCTTAACAGTCAAAAGGTAGATGGTAAAAGTTACTATGGTAAAGTGCAGACATGGATCTAAAAGGGACAGGTTTTGTAATGTGCCTCTTAATGGGGATTCTGTGGGAATGCAGTGCATGCAGTGCAAAGCCCTTTGTGCATGTTGGATATGTGTTTAGGATAAAGTTCTTGCTTATGTCAAAATAGTTAATTGGTGATAAAAAAAAGTGACAAGTTTATTATAATAAAGTTGCCAGAAAAAATCCAGTATGTATGTAAAAAGCCAGATTTGCCGAGAGTTTGAAAGTTCAGGAAAAAACAGTACATTACTAAGTATAGATTAAAAATTTACAAACTTAAGACAGTCTGAATGAAGTTGGGGACCCTTGTGGTTCCGTAGGTTACATGACTTGGTTTTTCGCTCTTGGATACTTAATAATTGGTAAATGCCCACTTTCTTGAATAATGTGTGTTCCGATTAATATTGTAGTCTCATATTTTTTCCTAAGTGTATTGGAGTTTTGCCTGGTGGTGTAAAAATGTAATAGTACTTTGATAAATGTTTTAACTGGTACTAATAAAACTGCATGTCTTATTGTGTTGAAGTTAATATTGGTTTATTTTATACTTTGAGTGGTATTTATGTAATAACATGTTTGGTATAATGTTATTATATATAGTGATAAATAAGGTATAGGCTTTTTTGGACAAACATAGATATGTTGGATTTAAAACAAAGATGGGGGGATGAAGCCAGGACCCCACATGGGAAGTGCTATTCATTGAAATGATAGGGGGTCTCTACCTCTGGGTGCCATTTTCTCTTGGTTTAAAATTGCAAATGTTAACTAAGAGCTGGGTAGGACTTTGAATAGCATACTGGCCTGACAGGACTTCCCACACCAGGAGTTCTCTTGGCGGGGAAATAAGGGAATATAAATAGGGCTGGAACAAAGAGAAAGGTTTATTCAGCCATTTTGGGAGGAAAGATGGAGGCAAAGCCATGAGGCCATGAGGAGCTTCAGGCCCAGCCAGGCAACTCTTGGCTCTTAGTAAGCATAAGCTGAGTGTACCTGCTGAAAGCTAAAGAGGTTGGAGATTTGAACCCCATGTTGGAGTGTGCCTTGCTGAGTTTGACTTAGGTATTTTTGGAGAGACCATCTGTGTTAGAGCTGAGAAGAAAATGAACTTTGCTGGTTCCAGTACTATAGAGCTTCTTTTTACTACCTGGAGGAGGACAAGGAGAAGACAGCATGGAAGAGTTGGCGCATGCCAAAGGAGCACGCCAAAGGAAGATGTCTTCAAACATGCGGAGATGAACTCTGACTGATTGGATTGGTGAGATGATCAAGACTGAGAGATTGAGGGTTTTTGGACAATCTGGGGAAAGGACTTAGGACACTGTTGAGAAAGGTTTTGGACAATGTTGAAGTAATCAGAGTTTTTCTATTTTTTTTTGTAGTAATTAGGAAATTACTTTGTTTAGTAATCAGTCTGCACCATTAAAAAAAAACATTGCTCCTCATTTTTCATCATAAGATATCAATAAATAATGTACAAAATAGAAAAGTCAAAAAGAGCAGTGGAAATCTATTATTTGGAGATATGCAAGTAAATATGCAAAAAAAATGCTTAAACAAAGTGACCTCTAAAGAAGGAAATCATAGTGGGAAGGGGTAACTAGAGGATCTGTTTTTTATAAGTAGGGTTTATCTGGGACATTCCCACATTATCCTTGTTTTTCAGGCATAATTTTACTATTACTAGTCCTTTGACTCTCAAAAATCATCCTAATTTGAATGCAGCCCTGAAATAGCATACTTTTTAAATTGTGAATAGGTAATACTTTGATTAAAAAAATGAAATAAAAAGGGCTCTGTGGGCCCTAAATAAAATAACCCTACTTCATCAAAATCAGCTGAAGATTTGTATTTTCTTTTTCTCTAAAATTAATTTATTTTTAATGAAATACAAACAGTATGTCTGTTTCAAAGCATATTTTACATCTGCTACTTCATTTATTCCTTAAAACAGCTTCATGGGATAAAAACTGTCCCATTTTATACATGATAAAAATGAGGTTCAGAGAGGTCTTATGACTTTCTAACAAGGTCACACAGTTAGTAGATACCAGTACACCCAGAGCCAGGCCTCTAATGACATTTTCCATGTTATTGCCATATTATGAAATGACAGGCATTGAAGCTCCCCCACAAATGCAGAATTAATTTGTGATATAAAAATCAAGATCCTAGATTAAAAGCCTTGCTATTTGAAAAACAGACTATGAAAAACCATGAATAAATTAAACATCTTTTTGTCATTATGGTATCTGAACAGGAATATAATTAGTCTGCCCTTTTAGGGATGGTGGAAACTAACATCTCCTTCATAGGAAGACAGGCCACACTTCCTTGCAAGTCTCAGCAGATGAATCCCTGCTGTTAAACCTCCAGACCAGGGAAGCTATCCTAGTGGTTTCTTTGGGTTTTTTAAAACATTTTAAAATTTACTAAGTTAATGCACTTTTTCAGAAAAATAATAAAATAGAGACAACACAAAAAATTTTAATCATTGAAATGATTAAATGAATATTATTATTATTTCTTTTTTTTATTATTATTATTATTATTTGAATGAATATTATTATTTTTTCTTTTTTTTTGAGACTAGGTCTCGCTATTTTTGCCTGTGGAACCGCAGGCTCTCCTTGCTCAGGGTACCACAGACTCAAGCAACCCCTAGCCTCAGCTTCCCAGGTAGCTGGGGTTACAGGCACACGCCACCATGCCCAACTATTTTTTTGGAACTAGGTCTCGTTACGGGCCCCAGGTGGGACTCGAACCGCGACCCCTAGACCCAGCTGCTTCATAGGCTGGAGCTTACAGGCACGAGCCACCATGCCCGGCTAAACATGAATATTATTAACAGTAATTTTCTGTAAATTTATTTATCTTTTTCTAATGCAATAGCATAAACAAGAACGTATGATGAAAATTTTTCAGCAACTTATCGCCCCTTCTGATACATATATACACACTGTATGATTTCATGTCCACAACCATGTCTGTATCTTTTTAGTAGTCTATATAACATGCAGTAAATGCCTAATATGTCATTATTTTGACTACTATACTTGACCAATCTTCTGTTGCTAGATATTCAAATTTTTTCCTTTTTCCTCCCTATTATTAACTTTATAGCAACAATAAAACTCTGCAAAGAACTTTTATGTCTTATATCCTCAGATATACTTCCTAAAGTGAGATTACTGTGGTAAAAGCAGGAACATGGGGTCCACATTTAAATTGCCCTCCTGAAAGATTATACATTTCTGTGAATAGAGACTGTAAATCTTCTATATCCCTTCAATTCTGTGTTTATCAGTGCTGTTCTCTTTCCTAAGAGTTAAACCTTGATGAAATGAGGCAAAAAGTTGGGATGGGAGACCAACCAGTTTGTCAGTTGAAACAAATAAGAATTGTGTTCTATAGTCCCTCCCACACTCTAATATTTTTCCAATTTGTAACTCTAGTCTGGCTAGTCCCATCCTCAGCTCACACCCCAACTTTCCTTACCTGTACTGTTTTTATATTATTTGCATTTGGGTCAGTCTTTCCTTGCTAGTTCATATATTTCTGGTGACCTTATTTGTCAAGGTTTGGACAGCAGTATCACCCAGTATCAGGGTCACTGTGATATGCCTAAGGTTTCTGAAATTTCAGAATCACCCTTGTTAGAATGAACTGTTCAAGGCAGGCTCCCACATTGATCTGCTAACCTTGGAAACAAAGCCACATTGAAGCTAGTGAAGACAGAAGAGCAGAGGCCTACAGCTGATTGTACATTCCTAACCTCCTCTAATTCTTTCTGTCTGCCCCCTGGGCCCATTCCCTCCAATTTCTCCTCCACTCACTGAGCCTTTTAGTTGTTTGTCCACTAGCTAATGCCTTTGCTTTATTTTAAAGGAGTACAAGTCTTAAGGTTCATTATCTGCTCTCCGTTACTCATTGCCACAAAGATTGAGGATCACATCCTCCTTCTTCCTAAATCTTTCACTCCTAGTCAGGACATTTGAAAGCTTTACACAATGGCTAGTTTCGCTTGAAACTCCTGTTTTTTCCTGTCTGGTAAAGGAGGCTGGTAGAAGCCAGCCTTGTTTAGTTTATGTATGCAACCTCTTTTTACCTTTTTCCTCCCTATTATTAACTTTATAGCAACTATAAAACTCTGCAAAAAACTTTTGTGTCCATCTATGTGCTCTTCAGATGGACCTGAAGCGTATGCTGCAGTGGCGTTAAAGGAATACAGCCCGAGTACTGCACGCGCCCACATTACTCATTTCATTTTAAGTTTGTCTTGTTCACACTGCCCACACAGGGAGAGAGTAATGAAAAAAAGACATAAGGAACTTTGCACCCGAACATAGAACATTCAACAACCTTTGACCTGGGAACTCAGCGCTCCAATGCCTGGCTTTTAACACCCCTGAAACAGAACGGAGTGGAGGAAGGTAGATTGTTAACAGGCAAGGACAACTGGCCTGAGATCTAACAACCCTTTCTGCCAACCCACTTCAAGGCACGCGTACCACTACGTTCTCCCTAGAGAAGGGCAATTGTTTTCTGGGTTTCAACTCCTATCCCCACAAACCAAGTGTGTCCAAGTTTTCCCAATTCGCCAGGACCCACCATAAAGGAGCTCTTCATTTTAGCCGATTTTAGGAGTCACTCATTGCCCTATTTTTACCCAAATATACACCAAGTGCGACAGTCTAAAGTCCACCCTTTGGACAAAGTTGAATTACTAGACATTGCAGCGCAAAAGGAAAGAGCAGAAAAGACGTGGAGAGGCACCCTGGGGGCTGACTGGCAGGCGGGCGAGGAGCCGCTCCGCACCTCCTTGGCGCCGCCGGACCTGGCAGCCCCTTCCCGGCCCGCACCCCCTTTTCCGCACCCCCTTTTCCGAGTCGGGGCGGGCGCTCCCCGAGGCCCCGCCCCGGCCCCGCCCGAGGCCCCGCCCCGCCGCGACGTCAGTTGTTATGTCTCGGCTCTGGACGGGGCCGCAGCTGATCTGCTCCGGGGGCGACGGCCGCGGCCTCTCGAGGTGGCGGGGGCGTCGGAGACGGCGGCTGGAGCCCACGCCGCCCATCCGAGCGTGGCGGGCGTCGCGTAGCCGGGAGGCAGCTGGAGAGCCGCCGCGGGGAGCCACTTCAGGCCTATTTTTGCTTTTTTTCCTTCGGGACCGTCGCTCGGCGCGTCCCATTTCCCTCTGCGGAGACCGCGACGCCCCCTCCAGAGCCGGGCCGCGGTGCCCGCCCGCCTGAGAGGCACCGCCCGCCGGCCGGAGCGAATCTGGAGCGGCCGCCGCGGTGCCCGCCGCGCCTCTCGCGGAGCCTGGGCGGCCGCTGGGGCCTGAAGCCTGGGAGCCGGGCCCCGCGCTGCGGCGGCCGCTCCTCTCCGCGCTGGGCCCGGGGCCTGGCGGGGCCGAGCGCCGCGCCCTCCTGACCCGCCGCCGCCGCCGCCGCGCCAACCCGGCCGCAGCCCAACCGCCTCCCAGGCCCAGTGCCTCTCCGGTCCCGGACCGCAGCCCGGACCCGCGCGGCCTCTGTGGATCTGTATTTTATTTTCATTTTTTGACCTCCCTTGAGATTACGGTGCTGGAAGGCCGACCGGCCACCTCGGTCAGTTGCCCTCCGTTCAGGGGAACGTCCCTCGTTTTATTCTTCCCTGCGGGCTCTCCCCGCGCGCTTCTCCATTCGGCGTTTACTTGACAGGGTTTTTGTTTGTTTTTTAGCCCTTTTCTGTATTTTCCGTTCCTCCCGACTGGAAGGCCCGCGAGAGGCTCTGCGCCTCCGTCGCTCCTGGGCTTTAAGTCGCTCCCCGCACCGATACCCTGCTCACCTGCCTCCCGCCCGGGGATGACCCCGCAGTGACGGCGGCGAGCGCCGGACCGCACGCCGAGCCCGTGCCCTGGCCCAGACTGGCGTAAACACACACTCCCTCTCAGTGCCCCTAGTTTTCGTATTCCGAGCTCTCTGAGGAGAGAGAGAGAGAGAGAACGCGGGCGAAGATGTGGCTGAAGCTCTTTTTCTTGCTCCTCTATTTCCTGGTCCTGTTCGTCCTGGCCAGGTTTTTTGAGGCCATTGTGTGGTATGAAACTGGCATCTTTGCCACCCAGCTGGTGGATCCCGTCGCATTGAGCTTCAAAAAGCTGAAAACCATTCTGGAGTGCCGGGGGCTGGGGTATTCGGGGCTGCCCGAGAAGAAGGACGTCCGGGAGCTGGTGGAAAAGTCAGGCGAGTATCTGGTGGAAGGGCGACCTAGACTTACTTCCTGGTACCTGCCCGTCCCCGAGAATGGGAAGTTACCTCAAAAAATGAAGCACACGACCACTAGGAGACTTGCCCGGGTTTTCTATTAAAAAAACAAAACAACAAAAACCGGTTTTGAGAAGGGGGTTGGAATTACTTGTAGAGGCTTTGGTGTGTCTTCTTAGGGTTATGTTAGAAATAAGTGTTACATGCAGCCTCTTAGCATTGTTTACGGAATTTTTTCCCTCAAGATTTAGTAATTTCAGCCATTTAAACACATGTTACTAACTTTAAAATTTAAAGTTTAAGTTCATAAGGATATAAGAAAAATCCCAAAACATTGTTGAAATCAGTGTTTGTTATACTAGAACTGTCCAGAAGGAAAAATATTGGAATACTAAGTGTTAAAAAGGCATTTAGGCCTAAATAATGAATTTAGAAATAGATTAAGTGTATACTGTATAGTTTGAGCTTTTATTAAAATTGGTGGAAATTTTAAGTGAATGCCTTGCGTTTCTTATTTCTCTCAGGATTAAAAAATATCATATGATGAAAACATTTTTTCCCTTCTGGGTCACAGGCACTGCTGCATCAACTTAAATGGGTCGAGAAATAGAAATAGTGCTATACAATCTTTAATATCTTTAAGAAGGCATTTTCAATAACTTGGTTTTGGGGTTGTACTAGATGAGAGATGGAACTAATTGTTCTCCCCACCCTGTACAAAGTATATCTTTTTTAAAAGACATCTTATATATATATATATATATCTTTTAAAAAAGATATAATAATATCTAATAAATAATACCTAATAATACCTAATAAATATTTCCTTATATTCCCCCCTAGAATATAAGCTCCCAGAGGCAGTGGATTGCTGTGTTAACTTTTGCTTGACACATTGTATATTCTTATTACATACTTACTGCCATGTAAATCTTTACTGGATATGTTCAGATTCTACTATTCTTTTCTATAAACTACAATGATTTATACTATATAGCTTGTTAACAGTGAAAAATGAAATTGATCATTGAAGTCTGGAATGTGGAATTTTTAAAATCTTATTCCTGTTCCTTTTTCCTTTTTTCAGGTGACTTAATGGAGGGTGAACTCTATTCTGCACTTAAAGAAGAAGAAGCATCTGAATCTGTTTCTAGTACCAATTTCAGTGGTGAAATGCATTTCTATGAGCTTGTAGAAGACACAAAAGATGGCATCTGGCTGGTTCAGGTATCAGAAACAGTGATAGAAATTATTTTTACCAAAATAGTATTCCCCAGCTATGTAATTTCTGTGTACTTGAGTCAGTTCTCATAGTCAGTCTCCATTGTCCTCTTAAAAGTTTTTTTTTCAAACCAAAATTAAAAAAAAGGAAATTAGGAGGGGTCAGGGTAAGTGCTGGAGAAATAGGGTTGACTATTTTTATTTAGAGGCAAGCCAGGCATGGTGGCGCACTCCTGTAATCCCAGCTACCTGGGAGGCTGAGGTTAGGATTCACTTGAGTCCATGAGTTTGGGACTATCCCAGACAACATAGTGTGACCTAGTCTCTAAAAAAAAAAAGAGGAATCAGCAGAGGCAAATCCATTTTACTTACTGGATCTTCATTAAAAAAACTGGCATTGTTTCGGTTTTGTTAGACCCAGCTTTTAATTCAGTGAACCAAATAACTTTTGTATCTAAAGGAAGAACTCTAAAGTAGAAGTAAAGGAATCCTGTTAGGGAAATAGCTGACTTTGTGCCTGTAGTGGAAAAATTATTGTGGGAAATGTGAAAGTGCTCATTTGCTTATGACATTGATAAGATTATCATTTTAAGCTCTAGCTCCTATGGTACAGGATTTAATTAGCATATTCAAGTTTTAGGTGTATGAAAAGCTTTAAAAACTAACCATCTTTCATGTTTTCCAAAATGTGGTTTATATATATACTTCACGGTAAATGTGTGGATACACATTATCATTTATGTATTGTAATGTAAAATAGAAAAATCTTATCAGTTGAACATGTATTTTCATAAATATTGCTTAGAACAAGGTAATTTAAATTTTTTATATGTAAGTTCACTTAAAGTAACATATTAAGTAAATTAACAAGCATAAATTCCACCAAAATTATGAATGTAGTCTGAGAATGGCTATAGCATGAAAGTTATTATCAGAACCCTTTCTGGATGTACTGAGGGGTGAAGTAACCTGCTCAATGGTCATATGTATTCAGCCATCATCCTATCTGATATCTTTTTGCAGTGCTCTTTATCATGTCATACTGGGATTAACAAAGTTTAATTCAGGATATACAAGTCAAAAATAGATGCTGTTTCATATTTCTTTCAGAGAACAATGCTTGCCAAATGGGGTAGAAAGTGCTGTGAGTTCAAAGATTTTAGTTGCAGATCTGGTTCTGTCACTGATTTGTAGTTTGATTGTGGTAAGATTTTCTGTTGCAAAAGGCTTCATGTATTGGAATAATGCAATAATCAAAAAAAAAGAGCTAAAGTTTGAGAATTCTTCAGATGATTGCATTGGATATCTGTGACCTTTTCTTGCAGTCTTCCTCCTATATTTGGCCTCTTACCATCTAGATAAACTAGTAATTTTTTAAAGTCAACAAAGAGAGAACCTAGGATGTTATAAATGCAGTCTATACATTATCCATCAAATTCTAGTTTTTTTCTGTTAATTGGTATTGAAAATTAAGCTGTGGTACCTTTGAATCTTTAATTTATAAGTAAACTGTTATTTTTTCCCCCATATGTTTCTGATAGTCTGATCAAGGAAAACTTACAGGTTTCTATGATTTTTATTTTATTACTGAATTGAATTAAATAGCTAATCCCGTTGCCCTGTGTTCTGTGTCTGGTCCCACACTGAAGGATCCTGTTGTACACCTTCCAAACTTGGAAGAGCCATGTTAAAAGCCTGGAAATTCTTTTGGATATGGAGTGCTGTGTAAAGACTACAGATACATTATAGTTCACTAGCTAGCAATATATTCTTAATTTATAAGTCATTTACTATTTTTTGTTGTCCGGTTTAAGATAACCATGGCTTTAACCCCATTCATATGTGACAAAAATCAGTTTGGTATACATGTGAGTGTCAGGCATAAGAGACATATACCAGGCTAAGACCTTGCTGCCTCAGAAGGTACTCATTCCAGTTGGGAGAGGCAGTCACTAAGTAAATAAATATTTAATATATTATCAGGGGAAATTGCTAGAAGAAAAATTAACAGGGTAAGGAGACAGAGTCACAGGGGGTTCTCTTGAATGACAATAGAGTGAAATGAAAAATCATGAGTGATAATGTTTGCATTATAAACTCTAGCCACTAAACTATTTTTCTCTGGAAATAGTTTTAAAAGCTCATAGGTATTTATAGTTGAATACTGACTCCTAAGGAAAATAGAATGTACTTATCTGGCATTCTGTGTGTGGAAAAGTGCAGTAGGACTTAATTTTTCCAGTGATGCTCAAAATTTGTACTGTTCACTGTTCAGTTTGTGTTTCTTGGGGCCTGTGGCTTACATGTGTCAAGTGGCCGGCTGGCTAGAAGAACAATGTCTAGTGGGACAAGTGAGGAGACTGAGATTGAAACTGTCCTCAGCACTGTGTACTCACTCACCACTTAAGCTAATTAACATGCTTTGATTTAAGCTCTTAAAAATGGGGTTGATTTTTGTTGTTTTCAGCTGTACTTGTAATTGAAAATAACTACTAGAAACAGAAAAAATATCCTGGTTGTTTCTTTTGGCTCAGATTGAATATCTAATCTCTTGTATAACTTTTAGGAATTCAGTTTTTAATGATTTGAATTATTCTTTTCTACTTTTAAAATGCGAGCTTCATTTTCTTTATTGTTGTGCTTTTTGAATCTATGAAGATGTATAAATCTTAGCCAATCCAACTCTCTTCACATTGCCTTTATTCTAGGTATCCTGTGTAAAGAATATTTAAGTACATCAAAGTTCTTTTCCTCCCAGTTTTCTAATATCATTTCCTTACTCTGGTGAATTATAGTTTCCCTTTGTATTTATTGATTTAAAATGTAGTTAGGTAGATAAATCTAATAATTAGCAGCTCATATCATATATCATATCACCAAAGGATTTATTTTTTAGGGGAAATGTGACTTTAATAAATGGGAATATAACTTAACTACTCCATCACTTGGTCAGTTAATAATTTTTGTGGATTAGACTGGTAATCTTTTCTGGTGATTCTGCATGTAAAATGACACTATAAAAGGAAAAATGAACTTTTGTAATTTAATTCATCCCATATGCTTTATGATTTTTCTCTTCTTTGCAAATTAAGAGTTTATTTTCTGAATAATGCATATTAATGATCTTCCTTTTTTCCCCCTCTTTATCATTTCAGGATATATCAGTGCTCATGAATTATCCTCATGTCAAGGCAAAGCATTAGAATATCCCTTTTTATGCCAGGCTTTTTCATATATATCTTTATATTCTCTGTAATGTGAGGTGGAAAGAACTCATTTTAGCTTTCAAGGTAGCAGACACTTATGAGACATCTATACCAATAATATACTAAATCCAGTGAAGAAATAGTCTTTTTCTCTAACAGTTCTAACATTCTGTTTTCTTGCTTTGTTCTTACTTAAACTTCTATTTTTCATTATTTATTTTCCAGTTTTTGCGAATTCTTTAGTTCTTTAATTCTGCTGCTGCTCAGTGTTAGCATCACAAATGGAAGACTTAACTCTTTTGTTGGTCAGAGAGGCAGATGGAAAATGGCTAAGCTCCTAAAGGGAAAGAGTTTGCACAATTTATGAGTTTTGGGATTTATGCTTAACATTTCTATTTCTGTGCTTCAACTTTTATCATAGCTCAAAGGACTTAAATGATGTTCCCTGCTGGCTTTGACACAGCATAAGGAATTTAAACCAAAATTGAGGTTGCGATGAAAAGCAACTGGGCCAGGCATGGTGGCGCATACCTGTAAGTGGCAGCCTAAAAAGCAGTGGCTGAGGCCAGGGATTGTGGTTCAAGTCCCACCAGGGTTACATAGTGAGACCTAGTCCCAAAAAAATAGCTGGGCTTGGTGACGTGTGCCTGTAATCCCAGCTACCTGGGAAGCTGAGGCTGGGGATTGCTTGAGTCTGTTGTACCCCGGGCAACGTGAACCTGTGGTTCCACAGGCAAAAATAGCGAGACCTAGTCTCAAAAAAAAAAAAAGAAAGAAAGAAAAAAGAAAAGTAACTGAAGTGTTATGTTAATATAGTTCCTATTTGACTGAGAATAACTTTTAAAACTTGTTTATCTTTCTTCTTTCACAATAGTTTTGTTCAGGGAGATTCTAACCCATTTGTTTCTTGACATCACTCTAAAGGCAAAGTACATGACAACCCATTTATGCTTTGTGTTGGTGAAAATTTATGCTACTTAAGAAAGCAAGCTGCTGAGAATACCAATAGTTAAATGCCATTGAGTTTTGTTTTTGTCAGTCACTTGTTCTCACTCTTAATGGTTTATATAATTTGCATATAGATATTCAAGTTGGCCTAACTTCCTATTAGAATGCAGTTGTATGAGAGAGACAGCAATATGGTAATAATAGCACAATATTACTGTTCTGTGGAGTTATTTAATTGAGCCTAGTTGTTGTATAGGAATTAACTATATTAAAAAGAATATTTCAAATGTCAATGAATAATAAACCCCACCTCTAAAAAATAGGTGAAAATGTATGATTTTCCTTCAATGAACGGAATACCTATAATGATACATGTGTTAGGGACTAGACTACCTAAGAACTAGTTTTTCTTTGTAAGTTTAAATGGACTACACACGATTGACATTGGCACTTAGCACCACATATGATCCAACTCACTCTTATCTAGTGGTGTTCTGGCGCCAACTTAAACTACTTCCTGAAGGGTGATTGTTAATGTCTTTTCCCAAGTTCAACTTTAAAGATGTCATCGTGGAAACTTGAAATCAGCTATGTGGGAATATTCATACCATGGAAAATCAGCATGTGATAAAAATCAGAATTTCCTTTTTCTTGTTAAACATTTATAAACCACTAGTTTTATCTATCAAATATTTTTGATCCAATTATCTATCAAATATTTATTAAAATCTAATGTGTGTGAACTGAAATTGTGATGAGCACTGAAAACACAAAGATGAATAACCTATTCTCTGTGCCATAAGACAGCTTATTATTGGCTTACAAAAATGTGTAGACCAGTAAGAGTCTCAGGGTCTGTCTTTTCCACCTGAGTTTAGTGGTCTATGATGGTCCTAACGTTTTGAGAAAACCTAAAGAACTCTATTATACAATGAAGTGGGATGTAAGAAAATTACAGTTGTTTTTGCCTTTAGTTTTTGTTCATTTGTTTTTGAAAAGTACATTTTTAAATACACTAAATTGGAGGTCTTCCCTCCTCTTCTCCACCTTATACACATGGAACTGGAAGTCTTTATATCTGACATGGTCAGAAATATCAATGGGCAATTGCAAGGTACTATTTATGTTAATGTTTGTCTAGAAAACAATCCAGATGCTGGGTTGCTGGGGAAGGAACTTTTATTATAGTGGAAATAAAAAAATTGAAGTTCATAGAGAATCTCTGTAATGAGAAGTAGATGAGTTACTGACTTGTGAAAAGCTAGGATTTAGCTCAACATAAGTATTTAATGAGCACCCAGGGAGCCAGGCTCTACACTAGCTACAGGAAATACAATGTGAGCAAGTACAGGAATCCCAGTTAGAGGGGCACACACCCTGGGAAAGATTCTCACCTATGTTATCAACTCTGTTCCAGATGTGAAACTCAGAATATATTTTCATTGAGTGTTTTTTCTAGTCTCTGAAAATGCTTCCCAAAGAGAACTGCCAAGCAGTATGTCTCCCCTTTTAATAAAACCGGAGGAATCATTGTGCATGCTTTTGGATATGTTAGTGTGACATAGTAGTTAGAGTGTTTATTTGTGCCATGTGAGTCAGCCAAATCAGTTATTTTGTGAAAATGATGACATTTAAAATGTTTAATTCAACCACCTCCAAATTTAATATATGATAAATCTTCAGATGAATAATAACTAATAGGACGTTGGACAATACACAATACACTTGCTTAAGTATAACTATAGAGTTAAGTAAATTTTTTTATACAATTCTTAGCCATCTTTTCATTTTTTTGTATTGCTCAGTCAGAGATCATTAAACTTTAAAAACAGATACAACAGCAGCTTTCTGAATAAGTAAGGCCCTGGGGTTAAACATTGTCATGTACCTGCCTCCAGAATGTTCCCACCTTTCTGTATACACTTCTGTTGTCTGTACTATAACCAGTGTTGCCTGGTAATAACCCTTTCTGATTCCTCCTTTGCCTAGTATTGGAGCTCTAAGTCTGAAGTATACCTGTACAGTTTCACTGAAAGATACTCCTAGCATAGGACCATACTTCTTTACATTCATTGATTCATTCTTTTTTTTTTTTTTTGAGACTAGGTCTTGCTATTTTTGCCTGTGGAACCCCAGACCCAGGTTGCCCATAGTACCATGAACCCCAGACCCAGGTTGCCCATAGTACCATGGACTCGAGCAATCCCCAGTTTCAGCTTCCCAGGTAGCTAGAATTACAGGTGCGCACCACCATGCCCAGCCATTTTTGGGACTAGGTCTCGCTGTGTTGCCCCGAGCGGGACTCGAACCACAATCCCTAGCCCCAGACACTTCATAGGCTGAAGCTTACAGGCATGCGCCACCGTGCCCAGCTTTATACTGATTCGTTCTTGATGAATCCCTTGATACAGTTGTCATTATAAACATGAACCTGAAGTGTTAGGGTTACTTGCAACCCTGGTTAGGAAGAAATGGGAAAGTGAAAAGGCAGTTCTCTAAAAAAAGAGTAGAAAACTTTGGTAATATGAATGCACAGAGACTTCAAATTCCTACTTGAAAAATAACTTCAGGATTTCTTTGAGCTTTTGATGACGAGAACTGCCATATTGACTTGAATAGTAGAAAAGAAATGCCTATTTTGCTTGATGTCCTTCACTTTTCACGTAAAACTTATAAAGTGCTTTTGGATCACTGGAAAATATAAAAGGTAGGGACTTAAAGCATAATGTTACCAGGGAGACTCTCCTTAGACTATATCCTAAAATTGCCCTCTTTTGATTATCTCAACCATCTGAGCATTTGAATAACGAGTTAATTTATTTTTACTAAAAATTACTATGAAAACCATTGGCTTGATGCTTTAAATTATGTGTATGTGTGTATGAAATCTCTAAGCAATGTTATATATTCATGGATACTTCTGTTGATGTGGCAGGGGTTACTGTGATCTGTTATGTATAGCCAACCTCAAGTCACTTGTCCCCACCATGTACTTTCTCATCTGCTGCAGCCCTCTGAACTTAGCTAGACTTCTTAGCAGAGGCCACATATGCAGGGAGCTACACCACCTTTTCCCTTTCCCAGAGAGTTGACTCTTGATACTAGTAAGTGATTTTACCCACCCTCTTGGGGTTTTACTTCCTGGAGGCTTTGTGACCCATAAAAAACTGGCCCTTTCTCTCAGAAAGATTAGAATCCCTGAGAGTATTGTTTTGTAATTTGCATTCAATAGCATTGGTAACTAGCCTTCATGAAAATACACTTGGCTTGTATATACTGGGCCTAAAATAAATTAGATGAAGTTCATGAAGACTTTGGGCATTGGGCCTTTCCTTTACGTCCCCATATAATTTTGTGTGTGTGTGTGTGTGACATATTAATTTTGCTTTTTACTGTTTTTAACATCTTAATTTTTTCACAATATAGGATTTCTACCTTCAGGTGTTAAATCTTTGCTCTATATTTATGCTTTTTAAAAGTGAAATTTTAACTTGTTGCATCCACATGTGATAACGTAAGCTTTATTGAAAGTATTGCTTTAAATTTCCTCTTCGGAACAGAAATTACGTTCCATTTTCTTCCTGTGTAACTTAATTCTGGACAGCAGTCCAACTGTGGCTAGTTTAAAAATATAGTTTGACTCCCCCTCTGTGGAACTGCCACAGAATATGGGAATTTCGTGTCCTGTATTTAATGTTTTACGTCTTTTCCAGTTGAACAGTTGGTCCTCCTACATTAGAATTGTGATAATATGATAATATAGTGAGCAAAACTAGGAGCAGAATATCTTTTTTTAAAAAGCAAAGTTATACAAGATATAAATGTTAGGTTTGACTCCATTGTAAGTAATTAAAGGGTTTTTTTTTTTTTTGCCCTCTTTTTATGGAATAGGTCATAGCAAATGACAGAAGTCCCTTGGTGGGTAAAATCCACTGGGAGAAAATGGTGAAAAAAGTATCAAGATTTGGAATACGTACAGGCACTTTTAACTGTTCCAGTGACCCCAGGTAAGAAGTATTTGAGTGCTGACCACATTTTCTTATTTAATAAAGATAGTGATTTTAGAAACTTGTATAAAAAATGACAGTGTTTAGCACATGCTATATATAGGTACTTAATAGTACCTGCTAGCTATTTACCTTCTCTCTGAATAGTACCTGATAGTTATTTACCTTCTTTTTCTCTCTCTGACTCTATGTTCTTTCTGGTGGGGGTAGTGGATCTTAAGAGTATGTCTTCAGTCCTTTTTGTTTGTTTTCTTTCCTAGAGAGAATTCAGCATGCTTATTGAGCTAGGTGACACCTTTGTGCTGATATTTTTTTCCATAATTCTGACCACTTGTTTGCATTTTGACAATTCCATCTCCTACAATTACACCTGTATATGTCCTTTTCACTAAATTTAGAGTCCAAATTCAGATTCATCCTGTTTTTCTTTAATCAACCATGTGCCCTTTATACCTTTACTTTTTCTCTCCTTTATTGTTTTTTTCTCATAAGAATCATTACAGAATTTTTTTTTTTGAGACTAGGTCTCGCTGTTTTTGCCCATGGAACCGTAGGCTCACGTTGCCCATGGTACCATGGACTCAAGTGATCCCCAGCCTCAGCTTCCCAGGTAGCTAGGATTACAGCTGCATGGTACCATGCCCAGCTATTTTTTGGGATTTAGGTCTTGCTGTGTTGCCATGGGCAGGACTTGAACTGCGATCCCCAGACCCTGCCATGACTCCATAAACTGTTGCTTAACAGGCACGCACCACTGTGCCCGGCTCATTACATAAATTTTTATCTTTTTATCACTATATCCAGTATTTAATCTGTCACACTATTTTTTCCCCATTATTCCATTACTCTGAAGTTCTTTCAATTTCAATTTTTAGAGCCACCAACTTATAACTTACATTCATTCATTCAATTACTCATTTAGTAGGCATTAATAAAAACAAAACATGTTTTGCCCATGTCAAATATAGGTTAAGATCTGTGGTGGGAGGGTTTTCTGAGAGTTGGGGGAGGAATTGCTTTTGTCTCCAAATTCACATTTAGTTTCTTCACTTATCCATAAAGTTTCCATTCTCATCTTTACTACCATACCTTGATCAGCTTCCAATACTTTTTATTGAAGTATCTGGTATCGGAGAAGGCCTAAGTATTAATGTTCTTATGAAAAGAAACCTTATCTTTGTCCTATGAAAAAAGACAGTTGAGTGTGATCTGATTTTGTCATTTCCAAACGTCTAAGAAAAGATCTCCCATCACCACTCGTGATTGCAACACTAGAACAAATGACTGTCCTGATATTTTAATTTTTTTAGTTGATACCAAGCGAGATTAATATCACCACATATTAAAAAATATTCAGAATTTATTTTTTAAAAAAAATCAATGAACTAAAAATATTTCAACCCCTGTAACTTTATAAATATATCAAGTAAAAGCAAATTTACGAAAATACAAATGTTAAATATATATTACACTCTAATGTAAGTTGTTAGATAACACTAATAAAGAGATAAAAATGAAATTAAAGACAACAAAATGAAGTTATTCTATCAAGCACAAAAAAATGAAGGAATTAGTGTTTCATTTTGCTTAGTATAATCTTATAAAATAGTGCATCAGAACTATCATAATGTAGTTTAATGAATTTTAGTAGCTTTTGAAAAGCTTTTTTTGACTCTGATAGTTGAGGGTTGAAGAGATACATATATAAGCCACCTTCACATATATATAGTCCTCTAAATCCTTCATTTTCAAATAATCTCTTATCATAAAAGATTTTTGAGCAACTTTGTGCTTTTATTGCAGCTGTAATTTTTATTATTTTAAAAGTACTTGTACTTTATTTTATCACAAAGATTGGTACACAGTTACTTGTTTCAGTTTCACTATTATGTTCATATTTCTTTTTATTTGCAAAGTTTTCCAACTAGAATAAAAACCATAAATGCTGTGTTTAATCAGGATCATTTTTTACTTTAAGTACTTTGAGTACTTGAAAATAGAGGAGAACAAAACAGTTACAGAAAAGAGTGTTCGGAATGTCAAAGGAAGGCATAAATGGGTAATGTTATTCAGTGAGTATTTTAATCATATGTTGAATAATTGAGTCATCTTTATCTCAGATTTTTGTAAGGAATTTTGCTTGGTTTTTAGGTTAATGAACTGGTATGGCTTAACTCTTACCTTCAAGAAATCATACTGAAACCAGGGACTTGTAGGATAATCTGTTTCTTTTCTCTTTATTCATCTTTATCTAACTATTGTTTAAGACAATTCCCCAATTCCTAACAATTCCTAACATAAACCTGTAAAGTCTTCACCACATCACTCCTGATGATATTCCCTTTTGAATTTCTTTCACAGTACTTAGAATTGAGATATATAGTTTTTTTATTCTTTCATTTTCTTAATTGGATTTTAAATTCTTCATGAAAAGGAATTGTTTTTCTCTCTCTCTTGGTATTTTGTCAGTACATAATACCATAATAGATACAAAATAGATATTGAAGTATTTGCTGATTCCCTTGATTCAAACTTTTCAAGGTATATTTTCTTTAAAAAGAAAGAAAAAGGAACACAGATAAGAAACAAAAATACTACAGAAAGAAAGCATGCTTTTCCTCTTGTACAACTGCCAAGAATGAGTACTACTTGATAATTTGGAGGTTATTTGGCTTGAGGGTACTGTAAAGAAATTTACCATGGAAAAACTAGTTGTTGGCCTAACTGCAAAGAGGAGCAGACTAGCGCATGAAGCAGCCTGTTTACTTACAGTTAACTGTCTTACAGATATTGCAGGAGAAGAGGCTGGGTACGATCCACACTCATCATGTCTGTTCCACAAACAAGTACTTCTAAAGGGAAAGTCATGTTGAAAGAATACAGTGGACGCAAGATTGAAGTAGAGCACATTTTTAAGTGGATAACTGCTCATGCAGCTTCTCGGATCAAAACCATTTATAATGTTGAACATTTGAAACAAGAGTGGAATAAAAGTGATCAATATTGGGTAAAAATATACCTATTTGCAAACCTTGACCAACCCCCAGCTTTCTTCTCTGCATTAAGTATAAAGTTTACTGGAAGAGTTGAGTTTATTTTTGTTAATGTGGAAAATTGGGACGACAAGAGTTACATGACAGATATTGGTATACATAGCATGCCATCTTACATACTTAGAACTCCTGAAGGAATTTACAGATACGGAAACCACACAGGTGAATTTATATCTCTTCGAGCCATGGATTCATTTTTGCGTTCACTACAACCTGAAGTAAATGATCTGTTTGTTTTGAGTTTGGTTCTAGTTAATCTTATGGCTTGGATGGACTTATTTATCACACAAGGAGCTACCATAAAGCGATTCGTGGTTCTCATAAGCACTTTAGGGACATATAATTCTCTATTAATTATTTCCTGGCTACCTGTGTTGGGTTTTCTACAGCTCCCTTATTTGGATAGCTTTTATGAATACAGCTTAAAATTGTTAAGATATTCCAATACAACCACACTGGCTTCATGGGTAAGGGCGGACTGGATGTTCTATTCTTCACACCCAGCCCTGTTTCTCAGTACATACCTTGGACATGGTTTACTAATTGATTACTTTGAGAAGAAGAGACGGCGCAACAACAATGATGAAGTCAATGCAAATAACTTAGAATGGTTATCAAGTCTGTGGGACTGGTACACCAGCTACCTCTTCCACCCGATTGCTTCTTTTCAGAACTTTCCTATAGAATCTGATTGGGACGAAGACCCTGATTTAATCTTGGAGCGGTTAGCTTTTCCTGACCTTTGGCTTCACCCTCTGATACCCACTGATTATATAAAAAACTTGCCAATGTGGCGATTTAAATGTCTTGGAGTTCAGTCTGAAGAGGAAATGTCGGAGGGTTCTCAAGATGCTGAAAATGACTCAGACAGCGAGAGCACAGACACTTTTAGCAGTGAAAAGGAAGTATTTGAAGATAAGCTAAACATAGTTCACCGTTCTCCAGGAAGAGCAAGTCACTGTAATGCTGAGGCTTGTTCTTGTGCCAATAAATATTGTCAGACCAGCCCTTACGAAAGGAAGGGGAGGTCATATGGATCATATAACACTAATGAAGATATGGAACCTGATTGGTTAACTTGGCCTGCTGACATGCTGCACTGTACTGAATGTGTTGTTTGCCTCGAAAATTTTGAAAATGAATGTTTGCTAATGGGATTGCCTTGTGGCCATGTGTTCCATCAGAATTGCATTGTAATGTGGTTGGCTGGCGGTCGACACTGTTGCCCTGTTTGCCGGTGGCCTTCTTATAAAAAAAAGCAGCCATATGCACACCAGCCCTTGTCAAATGATGTCCCATCTTAACCATGTGCAATTTGTCCTTTATAAGCTTTGAATATCTTACAGCTTGCCTTTTTAATGTTACTCACAATGTTTTTGTGGTTTGAAGTTTAGTTTAATGTTAGTGCAGTGACTGGAAATACACATTATGCTAATGTTGATGACAATTATTTGGTTGCCTTGTGTGTCACTAGAATGCATACTTAACTAACAATTTTTATTTAGAACATTGGAAATTCAGAAGTTAATGTTTTTTGTAAGCACAAAAGAAGTATGATAGAAATTTATCCTAGCAAGACTTTATAAGATAGGATCAAATTTTAATGGAATTGAGGTGGTTTCTTATCCTAAATGTTTCCTCCCTTTTTACAGTCTGTCCAACACCTCTTGGTTAAATAATGTATGCTCTGAAACATGAAATTAAAACAGACCTATGAAATAAATTATTTTAAAACCAGAGGGTTACAGCTTTTCTAATGTTAATTTGTTTTTGATAAGATCACTGAATGCTATTCATATCTTTCTATTGTTATTTCCTGTTCATTTCACAGGTAAGTCAAACCTGATTTTTCTCCTCTGGAAAAAAGCAAACAAATATGTTGCTAACACTGGCCAGAGGTAGTGATAATCCATTTTTTAGTTTGGTTAGCTTTGTTTAGAAGGAATTTCATTGTGGGGTTTTCAAAAGTGTTAAATTTGTGAAAAATTAGCATATTCATCTAAATCAACTATATCAGTTTACCATGCATAAGTTACTTTATATCTTTTTCCTATTTTGAAATATTTTAAAACTAAAGAGAAGTAGGAAACAGCAAATTGTTGGGGTAGAGTATTAGAGATAAAGAGAAAAGCCAGAGCTAGCTAGGACACAGGCTTTTATTAGGGAACTGAAAGCCCATGAGAGGCAAAACCTACATTTAGAAATGGGAATCACAGCTCATGAGGGAGTGTATGGAGGTTTATGTACAAGTGTGGGTTTTTTCTTTGATTTCTGTGTGAAGGGGAGGGGTGTAATTGATGGGGCTCTCTGATAAGTGTGAGTCCGGGATCAGTTTGTTTAGGGAAGGGGATTAGGGAGAGGTGATAGGATTTAAGAGGAATTGTGTTTATCTGGGGAGAGGTATTGTCATTTTATGCATGTCTCTAGTTCACCAAGTATTTATATTGGGTTAAGTTTCCATTTTTCTTTTTTGGCTTGTTTTTTTGTTTGTTTTGTTTTTCTTTTTTCTGAGTCCTGTGAAAATACATTTCAGGTATCATGTTGCTTTACCACTAAATATAGCACCATTATCTTTCAAGCAAACTTACTTTTTTAACATAATCAGCATTCCATCATCATATACAAGAAATTTAGCACTTAATTCAGTAATATCTAATATGCAGTCCAGTCCCCATAACCCTAATTGCTCCCAAAATATCTGTTATATTTTTGTTTTTTATTGGAAACGGTTCTTCGTTGTCAGTAAGTTTACAGCTTTATGATCAAGTTAGGCAATCTCTGTCTAACTTTTTGTACTTTTCCCAACAAGTTTTCATTTCATCATTTGTTTTTCTAATATATCTGTGCAATAGGTAGAACAGAAGGAATTCAGATGATCAAGAACTCAGGACAAACTACCTGTAAAATAGTATCAGTCACTCAAGTTGGTGGTGGCTCTCTATAACTTCTGGATAAAATTCTGTTATCTCACTCAAAGTTGTATTATTTTCACTCAAAAGTAAGTGTGTTTGTGGAAAAAGGTAACTAAAAGAAACTAGTCAAAATTATATTATCTTTTATTCTGGTGTAAAATTACATACCTGTCATTAACAAGTTCTCTTAGTTTATGTGCATTATAGGGTAACGGGCTATATGTTAAACAAATGGGTCTTGAATATTCTTATTTACAATCTGTGTTTTAATACACACTCTTGGTACTGATGCAGAGGACACCTAACAACATATAGTTTAATAATATGGAACAAAGGTAAACTTAAAAATAGGCGTCAAAAAAGATGTCAGTTCAAGCACTATGTTTTCTTCATTTTTCTAGATTGAGATTCAGTTGACATAAAATATTGTGAGTCTAAGGTGTCCAAGTTGACTTGGTGCATTTATATACTACAAAGTAATTACCACCATAACATTAACACCTCCATCATGTCACATAATGAACATTGTAGTGGTACGCAAACTTAAGATCTTAGCAGTTTGCAAATATAAATTATGCAAAATCAAAATCATAATTTTGTGCATTAGATCTCTAAAACTTGGTCATCTAACTGGAGGTTTGTGTTCTTTTACCAACATTTCCAGCACTCTCCTACCCCTGGTAACCATTATTCTTCTGTTTCTTTGAGTTAAGCTATTTTAGATTCCAGATATAATACATAGTACTTGGCTTTCTCTTCTGACTTATTTCATTTATAGTACCCTCAAAGTCCATTCATATTGTGCAAATGGAGAATTTCTCCTTTTCACATGGCTGACTGTGTATACACACAACAACATGGATTCAATGTTTTTCCCTTTTTTCTTGGATTTTACTTAGAATTTCAACCTGGTAATCTAGTTTCCCAGACTGTAGAATATAAAGTATACATACAGAATATAAAGTATATATATTTGAACTAAGAGAGGAGCCTACTAGAGATAGACCAGACAAGAAAGAGTTATAATCAATAGCAGGGGTGGTAGGTATAAAGAAAAAACAAACTGGATGTGGTGTGCACCTGTAATCCCAGCCTGGGGAGGTTGAGGTTAGGGATCGCTTGAGTCCATGGGTTTGGGACTACCCCAGGCAACATAGCAAGACAGTCTCTCAGAAATAAAAAAAAACAGAAAACAAAACAGTCTGTGGGCAGGCAGTACAATAACAATTTCCTGAGAAGATACCACTATCTTACCAAAATAACTGTCAGCAAAAAATTTTCTATCAGTACCAATTGCACAAGAATGCAGGAAAATACATTAAATATTCAAAATAGTTAACTTTAACAGAGAAGTTTGTTTTCTGCAAAACAGGGAGACAGCATAAGAAAGACAACTTGTTCCTTCACTTAAAAAAGGGTAATGTTGGCTGGGCATGGTGGCGCATGCCCGTAAACGGCAGCCTAGGAAGCTGCGGCCAGGGCAAGGGATTGTGGTTCGAGTCCCGCCAGGGGCACATAGTGAGACCTAGTCCAAAAAAATATAGCTGGGTGTGGTGGGTCATGCCTTAATCCCAGCTACCTGGGAAGCTGAGGCTGGGGATTGCTTGAGTCTGTGGTACCCCAGGCAACATGAACCTGCAGTTCATGGGCAAAAATAGCAAGACCTAGTCTCAAAAAAAAAAAAAAGCAACTTTCAAATACAGTGTGTATTTAGTGAAGGTCCTACCGTTAGTAAAATTGTTTCATTTGAGAATGTACTTCAAGAACACTTTGTTAATAAAGCAGTCTTGTGTTTCCATATGGACAAGTTATTTGGAGTTTGGTGAGATTCTTTTATCAAGACAATGCAGTAGGGTTTCAGACCCAGCAAAAAGGAAGTTAGAACTCTGATATTTTTAGGGTCCCTTTTGTTTCTATTGTTTAAGTGCTCTCCATTTCATTTTATTTAATTCCTGAACCAAATGACTAAAACAATAGGTTTCTGTGACAAAATGCCCCAAGCTGACGCCAGAGTTTGCTGCCAGAGAAGGACAGGAGATACCACTTAAAATGCCAAACATAGTAACATCTCAGATTTTTAAGAGCAGTAACATTCAAATTTTTTGCATTGAACATGGTGAACTGTACATAATGCTGATGTATTTTGCTTTGCCTTAGAAGCACCTCATTTTGTTTGCTGAGAAAAGAGAATGTGGTTCTTATAGTTCTCACGTTTAAAATAATAGAATATGAGTACTGAAAAAATCGAAGGGCATTTTTTCCAATCTGTGTTAACTTAGATGGTTAACGTCCCTTTAGTGAATGATCTGGCACATTCATCATCTGACAGAAGGTATGTTACATCTTTGAACAGTCCACCTACCAGGATCCACAGAAAAGCATGCAGTTAGTTGACAAGATAGCAATAGCAGGAGCTAGAAGCCCAGATGTGGACACTTTGTTGAACACTCCAGGTCATCATCTTTGGGAAGGAGAATGAGTTAGGAATTCATACGCAGAAAAAGTTCTAATAGAAACTACTTGCACTGAATGATATTTATTCATTAAAATGTTACAGATTTAATCTAGACTTTTATTTATAAACCTGTGAACTGTATGATATTAAAACCATGCCAGTAAGTTTGTCACCTAAACCCCATTTCATTAACTGGAACATCTCCACACTGGGAACAAGAGGTAGCAGTTCTGGTTTTTTGTTTTGTTGGTTTTTTTGTTTGGTCTTTTTTTTTTTTTTTTTGCTTTCCCTAAGGCATATGTTCTGGTTACTGAATGAGGGCAGATTTTCACAGACTAGTATTTTCAAAGGATGAAGTAATATCAGCAAAACAAAAGACAATTGATGGCATAATATGCATCAGACTGGGTTATACAGAAGGTACAGATAGAACCCTTCAGAATTTCCAAGTTTTATAAAGAGAAAGAAAGACTGCAATGGTTCATTTAGTTAACTTTCCTCTAAGTAGGAATGTATGTTTTATCTAGAATTTGGAAATAGAGACAGTTTGTTCAAACAGGTTAGATGTGTTAGTCAAGGAAATTGTGGTGTTAACTATAAGTTGTTTGTTTATGACAATTATTCCATAGTCTTAGTGCATTATTATTAGTGTCTTCTGAAATAATATTACTATGGCAACCCATAGGTAGGAATTAGGAAAAATCTTTTGATACCTCAAAACATGTATTAATCAGCTAAAAAGGAGAGAAATAGGAGAGTAGGAAAAGGATGGAACAAATAGACAGTACTCTTAACATCTTTTCCTTCTGTGACTACTTTCAGACATCCAAGAAAAAGACATTCTTTTTCTCCCTTAAAGTTTTTACTAAAGGGTACTATGTTATCATGAAAGTATATAAATCTTAAATGTCCAGGTTACTAATTTATCACAAAGACATCATCCACATCAAGAAACACAGCAATAAACATATCTCACAAACCTTCCCTGGTCCTTCCTAGTCAATATCATCCTCCCCAAATGTAATCTCAATGATAACTTCTGAAATTATAAATTAGTCTTGCTTTCTGAATGTTATATAAATAAAACCATACAGCATAGTATTTTTGTATAGTTTTTTGCACTTAAGTCTATGAGGTTCATAGCTATTATGGCAGCAGTTGGTAGTTTTTTTTCATTTCCACTAATGTGTAGCATTAAGGTATATGAATATCCCTCAATTATCCATTGTATTGTGATTGGCATTTAGCATATTTCCAGTTTTTAGCAATTGGAAATAGTGCAGCTGTGAATATTTTTGTATACAATTTGATTTATGAACATTCACATTTCTGTTCAGGGTGACATTTCTGGGTTATTAAGTATGCCTGTGCTTGTTTTCTGTAGGTACTGACAGTTTTCTAAAGTGGTATACCAATTCCCTCTTTAGCAGTATGTTGTTTTTTTTCAATTCCTCAATTCTGCTGCAAGTAGTGGAGATATCTCTGTGGTTTTAAATTCCATTTTTCAAATGACTAATAAAGCTGACACCCTCGTCACAGGTTTACTGGTCATTTTTTTTTTTTT
>PVHY01019410.1:0-27409 GCA_004024945.1 Uropsilus gracilis | reverse complement strand
CCCCCCCTTTCCCTCCTGCTCAAAGTTGTGTGCTTCAGTTTGGTGCTTAGCTTGTTTTGACTTTTCCTCAAGGCTTTTGTTTATTTTTTTCGCTATATTCCATATATTAGTGAAACCATTTGGTTTCTGTCTTTTTCTTTAAGGCTTGTTTCTGCTAATATTTCTTCTAAATACATCCATGTTGTTATGAAATTTTTGAATTTGTCATTTTTAATTGATGAGTAATATTCCATCATGTATATATACCACATTTTTTTCATTCAGTCATCCGTTTTGGGGCATTTAGGTTGTTTCCATCACCTTGCAATTATAAATTGTGCTGCAGTAAACATCCGAGCACAGCTACTAATTTTTAAGACATGTTTAATGCAGAGACTTAAAGGAATCCTCTTTCCAACAGGAGGAGCTGTTTTATTTTTGTGTTTAGCTTTTTCTAGCTTTATGTAATTTTAGGTGTTTGAAATTTCAGGCCTACTCTATGTCATAAGTTGGAGAGAAAGATCTGCAGATACATAGTTAGGGTTTGAGGGAGTGTCCTGAAGGGGCATTAGTCACAAGTGAAAGTTGATTGGGGGACTGTTTCATGTTTGTGGCACCATCAATAACTCTCATTAATTATAGACCCAAGTCTCTGGATTTAGAAAAGAAAACTACAGACAAGTTTACTTGATGAACACAGATGCAAAAACCCTCAACAAAGTCCTAGCAAGCCAGTTTGATGATTCATGAATATGATCATACACCATGATCGATTGGAACTTATTTTAGGGGTGCAAGGATTATTGTCAATATGCAAATTAACTAACGGAATTCGTCACATCAATAAAGGATAGAAGTCATATGGATATATATAGGATATATATAGATCCAGTAAAAGGATATATATAGATTCAGCATCCATGATAAGAACTCTCAATAAAATTTGTTCTTATCCATGATAAGAACTCTCAATAAAATTTGTTAAAAATGATATGTGCCAAATCCACAGTTAACATATTAAATGGGAAAACACTGGAAGTTTTTTTTCTCTGATATCAGCTACAAGACAAGTATACCCATTCTCTACTACAGATATTCTATGTGATCCAGTCTCACCACTAGGATTCAACATAGTGTTGGAAATCCACATTTCAGCAATTACATAAGAGGAAGATAGAAAGGGAATATAAATCAAAAAGAAGTAAAACTATCACTGTTTTCAGGCAACATACTATGCATAGAAAACTCTAAAAAACTCCACCCAAAAGTATTGGAGACTGTTTCTGGTATAGAAAAGTGGAAAGTTATAAAATTAAAAGTCTATAGTGCTCCTATTTTAAAACAACAAATAATTAAAAAATAATTCAATAATTAAAAAAATCTCAATTACATGCCAAACCAGAATCTTCATGGACTTTGGTTTATTGGGAGACTTTTGATCTCTGTATTAATTTCCTTTATTGTAGCTTATATGTCTATTTTTTCATTTTAATTTCTGGTTTTTGTTAGATGATTAAACATTTGTATGAATTTGCCCATTTCTTATAGGTTATTCAATTCATTGTTGTTAAAGTATACTTTGTAATCTCTTATCCTTGGAATTTCTAACATATCTGTGGTAATATTGTGTCATCTCTGATTCTGTTTCTTTGAGATTTCTCCTTTTTGTTTTGTGAGCCACTTTATTTGCTATTTTAAATAAGCAGCTTTCGGTTTCATTAATCTTTATAAATATCGTTTGTTTTCTATTTCATTTATTTCTGCTTTAAGTTTTATTTCTTGTTACTGTTTATGGGGTTTTTGTTTTTTTTTTTTCTTTTATATAATTCTCAAAGTGTGTAATAATTATGTATTTGTGTTGTTCTTTGTTTCTTAGTGTAGAACTGAATTTTTAGTTAATTGTTTCATGATATTGTTTTCTTGTTTCTCCATTGATTTACCTGTGTTACAAAATAAACATGAAAAACCCTGTTATACCACCACATGTCCAAAGCTGTCTTTTAGTCTCTGGTCACCTCACCACATGTCCAATTAGAATTCATAAGTACATGTTCCCCAAACAAGGTATTTCTCTTTTTCCTTTTTGGGGGGTCTGTTTCAGCTTCCTCTAAACATGTGGTCCAAGATGTGATGTTTCTCTTCTCTTTTGGCATCCACCTCAACTTTAGGGAGTAGAAAATCTCCAACAAACAGGAATCAACATCAAGTCCATTTTCTCAAGTTGTGCTCACAGTTTTTTTCTTTCTTTCTTTTGGTTTAATTTCATTTCTTCTTCTAAAAAAATTATTTATATATAAATTTCACATCATTGTAATCCCAAGAATTTACCCACCCCCCACCTACCCCACCACCATTCCTCCCCTTTCCCCCCTGCCTGAAGTTGTGTGCATCAGTTTGGTGCTTAGCTTGTTTTGACTTTTCTTCATAGCTTTTGCTTATTTTTTCCCTATAATCCATATATTAATGAAACCATTTGGTTTCTGTCTTTTTCTTTTTGAATTGTTTTCGCTAATATGATTTCTTTTAAGTACATCCATGTTGTTATAAAATCATCAAATTTGTCATTTTTAATTGATGAGATGAGTAATATTCCATTGTGTATATATACCAATCTTTTTCATCCAGTCATCTGTTTTGGGACATTTAGGTTACTTCCAAGTCCTTGCAATTATAAATAGTGCTGCAGTAAACATCCGAGCACAGGTGTCCCTTTGTACCCACATTGAGGTCTCTTTTGGGTAGATTCCCAAGAGAGCAATTGCTGGGTCAAATGGTCGTTCCATTTTCACTGATTTGAAGGTCTTCCATGCAGCTTTTCATAGTGATTGGACTAATTTACATTCCCACCAGCAGTGTAAGAGTGTTCCTTTCTCTCCACATCCTCACCAGCACTTGTTGAGTGCTCACCATTCTTTGGATGTGGCCATTATTACTGGTGTAGGGTGGTATCTCACAATGCTCACAGTTTCTTCGAAGACATCTGAATCAACCTGAAATTGGGCAAGAAAACAGGCAAGGCAGAGAACTTAACTAAATGTACAAACAGGAGCAGCTGGCCCTTTCAACCCAACCACTCATCTGGTTTGTCCCAACCTGTGTGAACATAGACCATACTAGCTTTAAGAAGAGGCAAAAACAGATTTACTAATTTAAAGACAAAATAAGCAAGTCACTGAGGGTACAAGGGACCCCTTCAGTAATCTTACCATGCAGTCTAATCTCTAGTTCAAAAAACTGCACATGGGTCTAGCTACATGTGTCCATAAAATGGTGACTGTCCCACCTTCAAGCCAAATGAAGAAACCAGGATGGCATCATTATTCCTTCTTCAAAAGCAGGAGATTCAAAATCAGTGAAGAAATCAAGATGGCATCATCCATGCTACTCCAAAATACATAGTTCCAACTTTCATTCAGCTTCAACTCTAAAATGGCCCCAAACCGGTAAGACTAACTTGATACAACAGCAGCAACCACTTCAGTAATCTCATGATGAAAACAGCAACACCCCCCCCCCCCAATTTCTCTTCAGGTCTCCAGACAATTCTCAAGCTTCACAATTTTGAACTTAAAGCAAGTCTGCATGTACCAAGTCTCCAAGTCAGCTTACACAGGTCCAAGTTTCTCCAACATAAGCATGCTGAATAACATGCACCTCACCAGACCAGGCTGGAAATGGACGCCTACAACATGACTTTCTTCTCTGCCCTGCTGCCACACATGGCAGTGGTAGCTCTGAGGCCTCCAGCCTCCCTGCTGCCCCTCTGCTTTCTCTCTCTTCCCCAGCTTTCTCTTCCTCTCATCTTAAGTCCCTTCTCTCTGTCTTTCTCTTGAGAAGTCTTGGGTTCACTTCTACAAGTCTCTGCCCACAAAGGCACAATGTCTGCCAGTCTAATGCACCATTACAATGATGGGGCAATGGACCACAAGTTTCACCACAGTACCTATATCAAATCTAGATAAGACAAGTTACACACAAAGTTCAATTCTCCAGAATCTTTAGACTTGTTTAGTACACACCATTAGTTTATACACATTAAGGCTCATGAGTTCAACTCCCCAGACCATTGCCTATTTACAGTAAAACTACATGATCTTTCTTGCTTTTTTGTTCTGCCTCAGCCCACACTACTCCCAAAGACTATCCCCATGACAGCCTCAAAATCATAAGTCTCTTACCAGCCCAGCCCAATGTTCATGGGTCACAGTCTGACTCTTTGCTTCAGCTGTGGTCCCACAGCTCTATCTTCCCAAAATGGCGAATCCTCAAAATGACTGATTCTGCCTTTCTTCACTCAGGCAGATTTATCCTTTCTTGGAGGGAGACCCCTGTCAATAACCTCACACCACAAAAGCTTTGTTTTTCTTTTCTCCTCCCCTTCTATCTTTCTGAAAGAAAACTGAATTCTAATGAAGGCCAGCAGCCACAACTTAGGCCAGGATAGCCTAAGCTTTATTCACCTGGACCCTGAAACAATCAAGTCAGAAAGTCAAATCTCCATAATATTGCCAAGTTCTTCTTGAAATTTTACAATTCTAAACTAAAAACTCCTATTTCCTAACTATACAATGTTGCTATCAGTGCATAACATCAGCTATGTCAATGTTGGAGGCCCTGGAATGTTACATATTTTTTTTATTTCTAAAAGATCTCCAGTTTTTACTATCTTTGAGTGCTGAACAGACAGCTTCACTCTGTGGGCACACACAGGAGGGCACCACCTCTGGGCATACCATATCTGCACTTTTAAAGTCTTCTGTTGTCTTGTTTATTTTCTATCTGGTTGATCTGTCCATTGGTGGGAATGGGTGTTCAAGTCTTCTATTACTACTATGTTCATGCCAATATCTGCTTTCAGATTAATAATTATTGTCATATATATTTTGATGCTTCTTAGTTTAGTGAGTAATTGATGAGTGTTATATCTTCCTGCATGTCGTTCCATTAATATAATACCCATAACTATCTCCTTACCTTTTTAACTTGATATATTTTATCTCATATAAGTATAGATATTCCCCCTTTTTATTAAAACTTTGGTTCACATTTGCTTGTAGATTGCTTTCAAATTCTTTATTTTAAACTTATGTTTGTTTTTGGAGCCAAAGTTCATTTCTTGGAAGTAATGGAAAGTTTGATTTTCTATTCTGATCAATAATCCACCCAGTGTTTTTTGATTAGTAAGTTCAACCCATTTACATTTCCAGTGTTTACATTAGGGTCTTCTGCTGCCATCTTGTTTTTAATTTTCTGGTTCTATTTTCTTGCTCATTTTTTTAAGGTTGTTCTCTTTTTGTATAAAAGAGCTCCACTCAGCATTTCTAATAGAGAAAATCTTATTCACAAACTCCTTCAACTACTTTTAATCAGGGAAGGTCTTTATTTCACCTCAGATCTGTAGGAGAATCTTTCAGGATATAGTAGTCCAAAGTGTTTTGTTTTATTTTTCAGTATTTTGTATACACCATTCCATTATCACCTTGTTTTTTGTTTTTTTTTTTTTCTTAGAGAAGTCAGATGATGCTCATAGGCAATGAGCTTCTTTCCACTATCCAGCTTCAGTATTTGTTCTTTGTCTTAATTTTTAGAAGTTTCATGACAATGTTTCTCAGCATAGGTCTCATCCCATTTAACTAACTAGATATTTTCTTAGCTTCACAGATTTGTATATTTAGTTTCTTACACAGGTTTGGAAGTTTTCTTCTACTTTTTCTTTGAATAATCTCTCTGTTTCTTCCTTGCTCTCTCTCCTTTAGAGTCCCATTATTCTTCTATTACTGTTTCTAATGAGCTTGGGTATTTCTCATAGTGTTTTTTTCATTGTTTTCTCATAGTTCATCTACTTCTACTGGGAGTCTTTGCATATTACAATCTTTGTGGTACCTATTTAATGTTACATAGTCTATTCTATTTCTATAGGTTTCTCTAGATGTTTTATCTCCTCTATTGATATTTCACATCCTGTATCCCTATAATTATTTTTACTGAAAGTTTCAATCTCTATCTTCTAATTCTCATCCTCAATATTCCTATTTCATTCATTAGGTTTTTCTGCATTTTAAAAAATATCTTTGATCAGCTTTTTTTCTGTTTTTCATGAATTCCAATTGCATTGAAGGTCTTTTTTCATGGACATTTTGAAATTTCTATGTGGTTGTTAGAAAGAAATTTCTATGTCTTTGTGGTTGGAATCTGGAAAACTATTCTGTATTTTTGGTGAAGTATTCCTTGAAAAATCAAGGTGCCATAGATTGCATTTGTCATTTTTCAACTTACTATCTTTTCAAGTTTCTCTAGTGGTATAGAACTTTTACTTTTCCAGCATATGGTGCTGTCAAGATTCATTTTGTTTGGTGTTATTTTGTTTTTCATTTTTTTCTGAATTTGTGTTTTTGTACCTTGTTTGTTAGTAAGAACTGATATGCAGCTGCAAAATTAGAGCATGTTAGGGTAGATTTCTGGAGCTGTCCACTCACTGGTGATGGTGTGTTGAGCTTGGCTTATGTTTATGGACCTACTCATAGTCTTCTTTTCTGGGTTTCTAGACCAACAACTTTGAAGTCTACAAGCCATGATATCAGTATGCTTCACAGGATCAGCTCCAGTCTCTGGGGAATATGTAAGGGAGAGTGCAATCCAATACCCTGTCCTCTTCACTCAGAATTTATCCTGCCTGGCACACACAAGTTTCTTTGTACTATCAGTCCTCAGTTAAGGGTGTGCCACCATACTAATCAACTATTCTTTTTCCAGGACCAGCTACCAAAAACAGGATCTCAGCTCTGAGCTTGACTGCATGCTCTCACGCAGCTGCAGTCTCTAAGGGGGAATTTCTCCACCTAATTTTTTTTTTATACAACGTTGAACCTCCTTAGTGTATATTATAGAATGGTCAACAGTTCTCTCCAATATCCAAGAAGTACTCAATTTTTACTCCAGGTCACAGGACCCTCTTGACCCAATGCCTTCTAAAGTACTTTCAGATTATCCTTCAGTGAGCAGAGCAACAAAAATCCTCTGACACTGTCTTTTCTGTCTCCCTCAATTAACTAGATTATTAAATTATGTTTGGTTTTGTCTTTGAAAATAGCCAAGAAAGATTCCTGAGAGAACTCACCTGACCTTTCCCCAGCCCAGGTGAGACACCAGAAGTCACTGGTGCCAGTACCAGTTCTCTGAGAGGGACTCATCCCTGCATCACCTCCACTGCAGATCCGGGGAGCCACCCTCTTCAACCAGGTTCCTGAGGGAACCTGCATGACATTTCTCCTGCCCAGGTGAGATGCCAGAAGTCACTGGTACCAGCATCAGGCCTCTGGGAAGGACTCTTCCCTGTGCTGCCTCCACCGCAGATCTGGGGAGCCACCCCCTTCAGTCAGGTTCCTGAGGGAACCCGCCCAACCTTACCCCGCCCAGGTGAGATGCCAGAACTACATATCTACTTTCAATCTGGAAAACATTACTACTAGCATGCCTACCAACACTAAATCCATGGTTTCTCGATATGCAGAACAAGTTAGAAAGCAAAACACACTAAGTAGAAAAACTGTAGACATGCAAGCAAGCCCTACAGGAAATAATCCATCCCCACAAAAGAAAAGACAATCTCCAGAAAACACCAAGGATAACAATGAAGAAATGATGTGTATCTCAGGCAAAGATTCCAACATCAACATGTTAAATACACTCCAACAAATAAGAGAAGAATCAGACAAAAAGGACAACAGAATCATAGAAGCATTTAGTGCACTAAAGGAAGAAGTAGAAACATATAAAAAAGAAAGCATCAATATTTATAACCTAATGAATGAACCGAAGAATGAAAAAAAATGAATTCCTAAAATTGAAATTGAAAGAGACTCAAGATTTAAGGGTTGCACAAGATAAGCTCAAAAAATGCATAGAAAAGTCATGGAAGCAGATTAAATAGAAGAATGAATCAGTACACTTGAGGATACAGAAGTAGAGGACAAAGAAAGGAAAAGAGAGAAAAACAAAGTAATAAGACTGAAGAAAAGCTCAGGGATATGTCAGATTCCCTAAAAAAAAGAAACATAAGAGTAATAGGAATCCCAGAAGGAGAGGGAACTGAAAGGCTTTTCAATAAAATAATAGAGGAGAACTTCCCAAATCTGAAGAAAGAAATGAAAATAGACATACAGGTAGCCAAAAGGATACCAAACTACTTCAATGAAAGAAAAAACACAGCGAGAAACATCATCATAGAACTTCCAAGAACTCAAGATAAGGAAAAAATAATGAGAATGGGCTAGAGAAAAGAAACAGATAATCTACAAAGGAAAATGTACTAGACTGACCTCAGATTTTTCTGAAGAGACACTCCAGGCAAGGAGAGAATGGAATCACATATATAAAAAACTCCAAGAAGAAAGTGCCAGCCAAAAACACTTTGTCCTGCAAAGCTATCCTTCCTCTATGAAGGAAAAAAAAATAGAACCTTCTCTGACAAGCAAAATCACAAAATCTCCAGAAATTTGCTACCATTAAACCCCCACTCCAAGAAATTTTGCAGGAAGCCTCAAGATCAAAACCATAAGAAGAACAAATACAAAAAAAAACCCAAAAAACAAAATGACCACCAGGAAACTGTTAGAATCGCAAACATCAATAATCACCCTAAATGTCAATGGTCTAAACTCAGCAATCAATAGGTGAAGAATTGCAGACTGGACCAGAAAACAGAACCCAACATTCTGCTGCCTCCAAGAAACACATCTGATCTCAAAGGATAAGCGTAGACTGAAGATGCAGGGCTGGAAAACTACACTACAGGCAAACAGCCCCCACAAGAAGGCAGGGGTTGTCATCTTATATCAGATAGAGCAGACTTCAAATTAACAAAAGTGACAAAAGATAAAGATGGCCTCTACCTAATGGTTAAAAGGGTCAGTCCACCCAAAAGACATTACAATAATCAGCACATATGGACCTAATGAGGGAGCACCAAAATTCATAAAACAACTACTGGTAGAACTGAAATCAAATATTGGTGGGAATACATATGTGGTAGGAGATTATAACAGACCACTCTCAACAAAAGACAGATCAACAAAACAGCAACAACACAAAGACACAAGAGCTTTAAAGGAAGAGCTAGACCAAATGGACCTAATAGAAATATATAGGACACTATGCCCCAAGGAAAAAGAATACACTTTCTTATCAAATGCACAAAGTTCATTCTCTAAAATTGATCATACATTAGGCCACAAGACAATCCTAAACAAATACACAAATATTAAAATAATACCAACCCTTTTTTCTGATCATAAAGGCATCAAATTAGAAATCAACAATGAAAAGAAAATAAGTAGAGTAAACACTACATGGAGACTGAGCAACAGGCTTCTGGAGGATCACTGGGTAAAAGAGGAAATCAAAGAAGAAATTAAAACATACATGGAGGCAAATGACAATGATGGCTCAACAATGAAAATGTGTGGGACTCAGCAAAAGAGGAAAGGTCATAGCAATACAGGCCCAAAAAAAAGAATTGAAACAACCCAAAGAAATACTCTAATCCCCGAACCTGAGGACCTAGAAAAAGAGCAACAACAAAAAATCCAAAACCCAGCAGAAGACAAGAAATAACAAAAATAAAAGCAGAGATTAATGAAATATAATACAAAATAACCATCGTGAAGATAAAACCAAATCTGGTATTTTGAAAAAATAAATAAAATTGATAAACCCATTGCAAGAACTACAAAGAAAAGAAGAGAGAAGACTCAAATAAACGGGATCATAAGCAAAAAGGGGGATATTACAATAGGACCAAGCAGAAATCCAAAAGGTAATTAGAGACCACAACAAACATCTATACGCAAACAAATACAGCAACCTGGAAGAGATGGACAAATTCCTAGAACAATATAGTTATCCAAAATTGAACAAAGAATAGAAAATTTAAAAATTTAAACAAGTCAAACACAAGCAGTGAAATTGAGGCAGTCATGAGAACTCTCCCTAAAAACAAGAGCCCAGGTCCAGATGGTTTTACAAATGAATTCTGCCAAACTTTCAAAGAGGAACTAACACCAGTACTGTTAAAACTCTTTCAAAAAATTGAGAAAGAAGGAAAGCTACCAAATACCATCTATGAAGCAAACACTACACTAATTCCAAAACCAAATAAAGATAGTGCAAAGAAAGAGAACTACAGACCAATCTCCCTAATGAACACAGATGCAAAAATTCTAAACAAAACCCTGGCAAAGCAAATCCAACATTTCATAAAAAGGATCATCCATCATGACCAAGTGGCATTCATCCCAGGGGCACAGGGATGGTTCAACATCTGAAAATCAATCAACATAATCCATCACATCAACAAAGAGAAAAACAAAAACCATATGATCATATCAATAGATGTGGAAAAAGCATTCAATAAAGTTCAGCAATCTTTCATGATGAAAGCCTTGGAAAAAATTGGTATAAAAGGAAGATACCTCAATATAATAAAAGCTATATATGACAGACCCATGGTAAATATAATCCTCAATGGGGAAAAACTGAAATAATTTCAATTAAGGTCTGGAACCAGGCAAGGATGCCCACCCTCTCCACTCCTTTTCAATATAGTTCTGGAAGTCCTAGCTACGGCAATAAGACAAGAGAAAGACATAAAAGGAATCCGAATAGGGAAAGAAGAAATAAAGCTAACATTATATGTAGATGATATGATACTCTATGTAGAGAACCCAGAAATATCAATAGAAAAGCTGATTGAAATAATAAACCAATTCAGTAATGTAGCTGGATACAAAATCAACACAAAAAAATCAACAGCATTCCTATATGCAAAGAATCAATCAATCAGAAGAAGAAGAAATTAAAAAAAATTTAACCCATTTACCATTGCATCAAAGAAAATAAAATACTTGGGAATAAACCTAACAAAATAAGTAAAAGACCTATACAAAGGAAACTATAAAATATTCTAAAAAGAAATAGAAGATGATGTTAAAGAATGGAAAGACATTCCCTGTTCATGGATCAGAAGATTCAGCATTATCAAACTGGCCATACTACCAAAGGCAATCTACAGATTCAATGCAATTCCAATAAAGAACCCAATGACATATTTTAAAGAGATAGAACAAAAATTACTGAAATTCATATGGAACAACAAAAGACCCCAAATAGCCAAAACCCTTTTCACAAACAGAAGAGAGAATGGATGTATTACTCTTCCAGACTTCAAACTATACTATAAAGCCATAATACTTAAAACAGCATGGTACTGGTACAAAAACAGACAAACAGATCTATGGATCAGAATCGAATATCCAGAAATAAAACCACACATATATTGTCAATGAATCTTTGACAAAGGGGCAGAAAACATACCCTGGAACAAGGATAGCCTCTTCTGTAAATGGTATGGGAAAACTGGATCAAAACATGTAAAAAAAATGGACCAGGACAACACCCTCACACCCTGTACAAAAATTAACCCAAAGTGGATAACAGACCTGGAAGTGAAGCCTGCAACCATAAAATACATAGAGGAAAATCTGGGCAAAACCCTTCATGAATTTCACCTCAGAAATCCATTTTGGGAAAACCATGGCCAGCAAAAAAATGAAGAAAAACATAAACAGCTGGGACTATATCAAACTAAAAAGTTTCTATACAGCAAAAGAGACAATAAACACAAAAGAAAGAAACCCAACGGACTGTGAGAAAATTTTTGCCCTCCAGACAAGTGACAAGGATTTGATAACAAAGATCCACAAAGAGCTCTTACAGTTCAACAAAAACAAAGCAAAAAACCCAGTGAAAACACTTCACCAAAGAGAAGATACAAATGGCTAATGGGCATATGAAAAAATGCTCCACATCACTAATAATCAGGGAAATACAAATTAAAACCATACTGAGATATCCTCTTACACCAGTAAGAATGGCCCATATAAATAAATCAGACAACAAGTTTTGGCATGGATGTGGAGAAAAAAGAACTGTCTTACACTGCTGGTGGGAGTGCAAATTGGTCCAGCCACTATGGAAGACTGTGTGGAGGACCCTCAAGCAATTGAAAGTATACTTACCATTTGACTCAGCAATCCAACTACTGGAAATCTACCCAGAGGACATGAAAACACTAATTCAAAAGGACACTTGCATGTGCATGTTCAATGCAGCTCTGTTTACAATTGCCAAGATTTGGAAAGAAACCAAATGCCCCCAAACAGATGATTGGTTAAAAAAAATGTGGTACATATACACGATGGAATACATCAATGCATACATCAATCAAGGAAGACAAACACATCTCATTTGCAGCAACATGGATGGATCTAGAAAGACTCATATTAGCAGAAATAAGCCAAAAAGAAAAAGAAATACAAGATGGTCTCACTTATATGATGGATGTAGGGAAAAACAAGTGAGTAAGAAAAAATAAAACAACCAATGGGACTGAACAATGGAGCGAGAGAAAGAGAGGGAAGAAGGCGGGGAAGGTGAAGAGCACAAAAGATCAGGATGGCTAACAGGTGGTAGTGAAGTGGGAAAGTCCCGGTGTACACAACAGTGCAATAATGTAATATAAATATAAATACACATATACATGCAAATTAAAAAATTTAAATAAAAAAGAACAGCCATCACAGAGATAGTTGGCATTCTCTGTGGATGTTTCTTCTATCCTATTCCCCATTACACATTCCCCAAAATAATAATTAGTACACTGGATTTGATGTTTGTCATTCCAGTGGTATTTGAAACTTTTAAATCACACATCAGAAAAATATATTATTGTGCATGGTTATAATTTCATAATTATGGTATTGTATATGCATACCGATCTCTAAAACTTGCTTTCTTCCCACAAATTTTAAAAATTATTAGAAATAAATATCTCCTAACTAGGATATTGGAGAACATCCCCATTTGTAACTTCTATTATTTTGTCCAAATTTAAGTTGTCTTAAAGTTTTAAAACTTGTAATATTTACATATTGATACCTTGTTGTATCCTAATTTGCATACTGATATCTTGCTGTATCCTAATTTTCTTTCATTTATACGGTCTAAGCCTGAAATAAACTGTATAGTTTAAAATAAAAAAAAAATAGAAAATAGACAAGAAAAATGGAGGATGATGATATAATTTCACTTCCCCTACTTCAATCAAGTTGCTAGCTATCCTCTATTGCTGTATTTGTTTGTCCCTCTTATTCCTGTTACTCAGGAGGCAGATATGTGCTTCTAGGGCAGATATGTGCCCTACTTGAATCAAGTTGCTAGCTATCCTCTATTGCTGTATTTGTTTGTCCCTCTTATTCCTGTTACTCAGGAGGCAGACATGTGCTTCTGGATGGGCAATTAGAAACATAGGTAGTAGACTCTAGAAAGCTGTTGCAGAGACAGGAATGAGTTCATTATAAATGGGAAGAAGCTACTAGAGGAATAATCCAAACATTCTCTAATGTAAAATTAGTTAGCAAACCACCAATTCCCAAACACCAAAAGAAATATAATGCCAAGAAAATTAATATATAATGTACACCCAAACTTTTAATTATTAGACATACCCCATTTTATAGAATAAGATGGAAAGTTAAAATTAGAATATAAGATTGATGTTAATATTTATTAATTAATATGAAGATTGAGTTATCTATCCAAGTCATTAAATTTATTGTCAATAACTAAAAGATTGGTGAACTGAGCTTTACTGACCCAGGGAAAGACAACTTTAAGGCGATGAGCTTGTACCCCAAGAGCCCAATGGAGCTGACTGAGGAGACTGACGCATGGACTGAGTTTTACTGGTCCAGGGAAATCCAACTCAGTGGTGATGAGCTCACACTCCAGCAGCCTGGTGGGGCTCAGGTGAGGGCTGAGCCAGCACCTGACTACTTCCAGTTGCTAGGGTAACACACCAGGGAGATAGGGTGGGGCCATGAACTTTGCAACTGAATGGGCCCCTGCCATTCAGGCTGGGCACAGACTGAGTTTTACTGGCCCAGGGAAGAACAACTAGGAAGTGAAGCGGTCACATGTCAACAGCCCAGAAGCACTGGTATTGTGCAGACTAGAGAACCAAGGACACTCACTACCCAAGAATGTCAAGACATCCCAGTCAAAAAGGGTTATACGACAAGCCCTAGACACTCGGAGGCACTAACAAATATTTAAGACATCAATCTGAAAGAGGAGAAACAATGAAAAAAGAGTGCAGACAATTAATAGAAACCACATCTAGTCACAATGTCCACTCTCTGAAAAGGAATTGTCCCCCCAAATCGCCAACTGAAACAAGGTGTAATCATCACAGCAGCAAAAGCACAAAGGCAGAGTTAACCTCAACTAGAAAGGTTTCAACATGCATCTAATACTAGAGTGGTAGTCACGCAATAAATAGAGCAATTCCGAAAGGAAAGCACAGGAAGGAGGAAGAATACAAATACTCAAGCAAGCCCTAAGAAAAATAACTCACCACCAAAGGATAAACAATCTGCAGAAACCAACATGGATGACATGGAAGAAATGCTTCATATGTCAGACAAAGAATTCAGAATCAACATGATAAAACCACTCAAAGGAAGGGGAAAAAGGGAAAGTAAGAGGTTAGAAGCTTTCAATGAGCTAAAATAAGTAGCAGAAAAATATTAGAAAAGAATGCAGCAAAATGAGCAATATCATTGATGAACAGAAAAATAAAATTGAAGCCCTAAATAAGAAGCTGCAGGAAATACTGCATATAAGCAGAGCAATAGAAGAGCTCAAAAATGCAGGGAAGAGCCAGGAAAGCTGATTAGAAGAAATAGAAGAATGAATCAGCAAATTAGAGGATCCAGAAGTAGAGAATGAAGAAAGAGAGAGAGAAAAACAAAGTAAGAAGAGAGAAAAAAAAGTCAGATCTGTCAGATATCCTAAAGAAAACAAATATAAGAGCAATTGGAATCCCAGAAGGAGAAGAGAAAGACATAGGATCTGAAAGGCTTTTCAGTGAAATAATGGAGGAAAATTTCCCAAACCTGAAGAAAGAAATGAAAATAGACATACAGGAAGCAAAAAGGACACCAAACTACTTTGATGAAAGAAGAAACACAGCAAGACACATCATAGTAAAACTTTCAAGAGCCAACGATAAAGAAAAAAATTATGAGATTAACAAGAGAGAGGAACCAGATAACCTACAAAGGAAAACCCATTGGACTGAAATCAGATTTCTCAGAAGAGACACTCTACACAAGGAGATAATGGGGCCACATCTCCAAAACAGTCCAAGACAAAAAGTGCCAGCCAAGAATACCTACACAATAAAAGTGTCCTTCTTTTATGAAGGAAAAATTAGAACTTTCTCAGACAAACAGAGCCTCCAGAAATCTGCTACCACCAAACCCCCACTCCACAAACTCCTGCAAGAAGCCCTAAGATTGAATCTCGCAGAAGAATAAAAAGAACGAATAATAAAAAGAAAAGAAAGAAGAAACTAAAACAGAACCCCAAATGACCACCAGGAACCCATTGTTAGAACCTAAAACATCAATCATTACTCTAAATGTCAGTGGGCTAAACTCCTCAATCAATAGACACAGAGATGCAGATGGATTAAAAGATAGAACCCAACATTCTGCTATTTCCAAGAAATACATCTGATCCCAAAAGACAAGCATAGATTGAAGACAAAAGCATTGAAAACAATTCTACAAGCAAATCGACCCCCCCCCCCAAAAAAAAAAGGCAGGGGTAGCAATTCTTATAGCAGAAAAGCAGATTTCAAAATAAAAAAGTAACAAAGGATAAAGAAGGTCACTACCTAATGGTTCAAGGGTCAATCAACCAAAAAGATATAACAATTATCAATATATACTCACCAAATGAGCGTGCACAAAGATTCATAAGACAGCCACTAAGAGAACTGAAAACACATATGTACTAGGAGACTTCAACACCCCACTCTCAGCAAAGGACAGATCAAAAAAACAAAAGCTACACAAGGACACAAAAGCCTTAAATGAAGACATAGACAAAAATGGACCCAGTAGATATCTACAGGACACTACACCCACAAGGAAAAGAATACACCTTCTTCTAAAATGCACATGGATCATTCTCTAAAATTAATCACATACTAGGCCACAAGGCAAACATGAATAAATACACAAAGATTAAAATAATACCATCTTTTTTCTCTGACCATAAGGATATGAAACTAGAAATCAACAATGAAAAGAAAGCAAGAAGTGTATCAAACACTTGGAGACTGAACAACATGCTACTAAATGAAGAATGGGTAATTGAAGAAATTAAAGAAGAAATTAAAACTTCAAAATAAATAACAAAGAAGACACAGCATTCCAAAATGTCTGGAATGCAGCAAAAGCATATCTAAGAGGAGGTTCATAACAAAACAGGTCCATATCAAAAACCAAGAAACTAACCAAAAATACAACCTAATCTACCAACTCGGAAGATTAGAAAAAGAGCAACAACAACAACAACAACAAAACACCAAAACCCAGCAGAAGACAAGAAATAGCAAAAATAAAAGAAGAAATAAATAACCTAGAAGTCAAAAATACTATCCAGAAGATCAACAAAATCAAAAGCTGATTTTTTGAAAAAAATAAATAAAATTTATAAGCCCCTTGCAAAACTCACAAAGGAAAGGAGAGAAAATTCAAATAGAATCACAAATGAAAGAGGATTAATTACAATAGATAAAAAGTAATCCAAAGGATAATAGAAGATTATTATGAACAACTATATGGAAATAAATGCAACAACCTGGATGAGATGGACAGATTCTTAGAAAGATACAACTCTCCAAAATTGAACAAGGAAGATATAGAGAACTTAATTAAACCCATCACAAGCAGTGAACATGAAGCAGTCATCAAAACTCTGCCTAAAAACAAGAACCCAGGACCTGATGGCTTTACAAATGAATTTTACCCAACATTCAAAGATGAAATAACACCTGCACTACTAAAGCTCTTCCAAAAAATTGAGAAAGATGGGAAACTGCCAAACACATTCTATGAAGCAAACATCACACTCATACCAAAACCAAATAAGGACAGCTCCAAGAAAAGCAACATACTATCTTCCCTAATGAATATGGATGCAAAAATTTTAAACAAAATCCTGGCAAATCGAATCCAACAATGCATAAAAAGCATTATTCACCATGACCAAGTGGAATTTATTACAGGGGCACAAGAATGGTTCAACATCTGGAAATCAATTAACATAATGCACCATATCAACAAAGAGAAAAACAAAGCCCACATGATAGAATCAATAGATGCAGAGAAAGCATTCGACAAAGTCCAGCATCCATTCATGATAAAAGCCCTTGAAAAATTGGGGATTAAAGGAACTTATTTCAACATAATAAAAGCCAATTATATCAAACCAATGGCAGACATTATCCTAAATGGGGAAATACTAAAATCATTCCAATTAAGATCTGGAACCAGGCAAGGATGCCCACTCTCCCCACTACTCTATAACATTGTACTGGAAGTTCTAGCTAGGGCGATAAGGCAAGAGAAAGACATAATGGGGATACAAAGACACAAAGAAATGGGAAGGTATTCCCTGTTCATGGATTGGAAGAATTAATATCATCAAAATGGCCATCCCAACAGATTCAAAGCAATTCTGTAAGAAATCCCAATGACATTTGTTAAAGATATAGAACAAAAATTACTGAAATTCATATGGAATAACAAAAGACCTCGAATATCAAGAAGCCACTTGACCAGAAAAAAAAAGAATGGAGGTATTACAATTCCAAACTTCAAACTATACTACAAAGTCATAATAATTAAAACAGCTTGCTACTGATACAAAAAACAGACAATCGGACCAATGGAACAGAATTGAGTGCTCTGAAATAAAACCACACATATATAATCAAGTAATCTTTGACAAAGGAGTGAAAAACTTACATTGGAACAAAGATAGCCAGTTCAATAACTGTTGCTGGGAATTTGGACAAAGACATGCAAAAAATGGACCAAGACAACTCCCTCACACCATATAAAAAAATCAATTCAAAATGGATAAAAGACTTAGATATCATACCTGAAACCATAACATACGTAGAGGAAAACGTGGGCAAAACCCTCCATGAAATACAATTCAGAAATCCCTTTCTGGACACATCTACAGATAGCAAAAAAAAAAAAAAAATGAAGGAAAGCATAAACAGATGGGACTACATCAAACTAAAAAGCTTCTGTACAGCAAAAGAGACAACAGAAAAAGCAAAAAGAAGCCCAACATAGTGGAAAAAAATTTTGCCCTCCACAAGAGTGATAACGGTTTAATAATGAGATCTGCAAGGAACTCACACAACTAAACAAAAGCAAAACAAGAAGCCCTATCAAAAAATGGGAAAAGAGCTAAAAAGACACTTCTCCAAAGAGGAAATGCAAATGACCAATAGCCACATGAAAATTGCTCAACATCAGTAGCAATAAGGGAAATGCAAATCAAAACCACAATGAGATACCACCTTACACCAGTAAGATTGGCCCACATCTAAAGAATGGGCAACAACAAGTGCTGGCAAGGATGTGGAGAAACTCTCTTACACTGCTGGTGGGAATGTAAACTCATTCAACCATGATGGAAAGCTGCGTGGAGGACCCTCAAATTAATGAAAATGGAAGTACCCAATTGTCCCAGTACTATTTATAATTGCATGGACTTGGAAGCAACCTAAATGCCCCAAAACAGATGACTGGATGAAAAAAATATGGTATATATACACAATGGAATATTACTCATCAATTAAAAATGACAAATTTGATGCATGGATGATAACATGGATATAGTTAGAAGAAATCATATTAGCAGAAACAAGTCAAAAAGAAAAAGACAAAACCAAATGGTTTCCCTAATATATGGGATATAGGGAAAAAATAACAAAAGCCATGAGGAAACATCAAAATAAGCTAACCACCAAACTGAAGCACACAACTTTGGGTAGGGGGGGAAGATGGGGAATGGTGGGGGGTATGTGTATAGGGGTGAATCTCTGGGATTACAAATATGTGAAATTTATATATAAATAATTTTAAAAAGTAGTTAATAGATTGGATTGGAAAATTTGCTTAATAAGTTCAGAAAAATGTATTTTTATTTTTAGAAAATTCTTAGCACACAAAATTTGAAAGACAAAACTACAAAGAAAGGTCAAATGAGTTGGAGTTGACATTTAAGAGAAAAAATGTGTGTTAATGTTGGATTACATCATTGTCCCAAGACATTGGTTCAGAATTTACAAAACAAACCAGAGTTTAGCATGGAACAAAATCTTTTTCCTACCAGCTGCAAATAGCTCTTCCATCTCCCTAAACAGAAGAAAATCTTGGGTGTGTAGGTCTATATATAAACCAGAACAATATCAAGGAAAATCACTGGACACCATACAGCATCACTTTGGGCTGAGAATCTTCTTTTATTCTCTTATTTTTATAAAATAATGTTAATCTCATTCACAAAATCTAGTTTCTAAACTGCTTGCTATCTACCTGCTGAAATAGCAACTTCTTCATGGCCTATTTTCTCTGCCTTAACCTAGTTTTGTCTCCACAATTATCAATTCATACTCAATTTTATTGCTAATTTGTTCTTCCTTTTCACATCCTAAAAAAAAAAGTCCAACTCGTTTTGTCTAAAAATATGAATCTAATGTGATGTTTATGAAGAAGGCACAGAAATCTCAGAATTCAAGTAATATTTCCAGAGTCACATAATGGCAACTTAAATTTGGAACCTAGGTTTTGAGTGCTAGTATAGTATTCCTTCTGTTAAATTGAAGTTTTATTTTCAATCATTTTTGCTTAAAAATGACTTTAATATAATGCAAGTTTTCTTTAGCTTTTTCTCAAGGGAACAAAATCTTGTTATGTTGGATCTTGATTAAGTTTGCAAAATCCTCTGCATCTATTAAATATACAAAAATATAGATAAAATTAGAAAGCAACCAAAAGGTCAATTCATTACATATTCTATTTTTTTTTATCAGAGCAAGGTATGAATATTCAATTTAATGGTGCATTGAATATACTTTGCACCACTGAATTGAATGAAAGTATCTATAGGTAATTGAACTTAAAAACTATAGTTTTAGCTTCTTCTCAATGGTACTTCCTTCAAACCAAGTACTTTTTTTCTCCACTGTAACTATATTTCAATCCCTGGAGTTCATTTAATTTTATTAATTTATTATATGGTTCATTTAATTTTAATGTATTGTATCATTCTCTACTTGTAAGACTATCCTTTACTATGTTCTTTTCAAAGTTTCATCAGTGGTATATTCATTGCTCATATATTCAATGGAATATCTACCTATGTCTTCCTACCTGTGTTTTGACTAAAGTTTAACATTTGCCGAGATTTTACTTAGATTTCTGCAGACTAATTTCTCTATTCACTTATTTACTTACATGTTTATGTTAACATATGGATGAAGAGTGTTCCATTCTGTAGGGGATATCAGGAAAAATTATATAAAAGAACTTATATTTGAGCTGGGTCTTCACAGATGATAAGGAAGGTATAATTTCCTGTGATTAGTTCTTGGCCTTCATAAAGTTTAGAAAATATAAATTGGGACAAATTTTCTTGAAACTTATGAGTCAATTTAGATATTTTAAACTGGTAGTAATAGGAATAATTCGATAGGTTTAAACAGAGGAAATATAGACAGATTATTCAGTTTGTCCTTGATGTGTGAGTTTGACAAGAAACTTGGAAGACAAGAGGTAGTTTCAGTTGTGTTCTATTCTACCTGCTATCTTTATTATTCCCATGGGTCTAAACTAAATTGAAGACTCTTAGTTTAAATATTTTCCAATATGCTCTTTTCTAGGTAGAGAAATTCTCTGAGAAATGGCACATGAAAGAAAAAAAAGAGTTCATATTTGTGGAACAGAGAGAAACAATACTCAATTCACTTGAGGACTTTCTTTAACCAAAATATCACTGCCACTGGACACTTCTTTTTTGAGTCATATATTTTATTAGGGAATACAAACATGATTCTGTAAGTTCTTTTTTTTAGATGAAGGCATATTTATCTACCTATTTTATTATACTATATTACATAGACTGATATATATGTATATATATATATATATATATACATACATACATATATATATATATATATAATTGTTGTATTCCTGGGGTTCTCCCACTCTGATCCAGGGCCTCCAGAAACTCCACTCCTGCTTCCCTGCGAGAACCTTGTCTTTTGTCACAGTTATTTTCATAAGGGCCACTTCCCATTGGCCCTTTCTATAAGTGGTAAACACTTGCAAAGCATAGAGAGTGGTGTAATCCTATAAACTCTTGAAGTTGGCTACTAAGAAAATTAAAAGAGGGGAAGTGCAGGGAGGATAAAGGAAAGTATGGATAGATATGCATCTCAGTAGGATTCATTGATCAATATTGCACAATATGTGAGTAGAGAAAGAGAATGTTGGGAAATACTGATAGATTATCTACAATAGTATTTTACTACTGTAATGTGTTTGAACTATTCCTAGGGAAACCCATCTATGTTCTTTGGTTCTGCCAATAGAATTTTATACTTCTGTGAAATTGAGATATGGGAAACTTTTCCTAGCGCTTTTTCCTTTCTTTTGATTCTCACTTCCACCAAATTGCAATTGTTTTCTCATTTTCTAGTTATTTGTTTCAAGTGCTCTTAAATCTGCATTGTTATTGTTCCTATTATACTCTATAAGGTATACTCTATAAAGTATGATCCAATTATGATATTTAGCATGCATCTGGTGGATATAGGTTTTTATTAACTAATGCTTTTAATGATGGCATCCTAAAGTTAAATATTTTTGGAAGGAACTCTTCATAATAATGATGTTTCTTTAATAAAACTGGTCTTGCCTCAGTTCTGAGAATTTGAATTTGTTCCCTCTGCTTGGAATGTTCTCTCAAACATCTACATGACTCATTCTTTCATAATCTCCCAAATCACTTTGCTCCTGACTTCTATATGAGATAACAAAGGTTATTACTCACCTTCTTACCAGTTCTATTACTAATATGTACTCTTGTTTTTCCCCGTAGCACCCATACTATTTGTTTTTAATTTCTCCCATGAGTATTTTGTTTTGTTCACTCCAATGTGTCCCTAGCAGAAAAGACAGAGTTTAACATAGCATAGAAGCTTGGGAAAATACTTACTGAGTACATGAATAAGAAATATCCTTATGAAGTACAAAAGAAAGAATTCCATATGACAAAACTGAAAGCTAGATAAATTAATCAACTTGATGAATATAATGCCAGTCATCACAGCAATGCTACAAGATATATATTCTGAAAAGTTGCATAGATTTCTTATGGTCAGCTGGCTAGTGAGTGCAAGAATAATTTTCTGACAAAATAGTGTTTGCTATATTTGTGTAGAATACACATTCCTTAGCAATGGAATTGCTGAGCTGCCATTATCTTCCTGTCCCTTTGCTTTTATCCATTCACTTTTTCCTTTCAATCTATTCCTCAATGAAGTACAGAGTTATCAGTATATTTTGCCTATAAGTTAAATGCATTTTAAACCATTATGAAATGTCAATAAGATAAATTGAAAATATGCTTACCTAACTTTGAGAGATGGTTAATGCATTAGTTTCCTATGTTTACTGTAACAAGACACCATCTACTGGGAACCTAAAACAAAAATTTTATCTCACAGTTAGGAAGATAAAAATAAAATGTGTCAAAACCAAAGATAAACAATCAAGATGCTGGAGTGCCACACTCTTTCTGAAACATGTGCAAAATAATCCATCTTTTTTCTTCTTTTGCTAGGATTAGGTTCCCCCCAAGTTGACCTGATCTCAATTTGACTACATGCAGAACACAATTTGCAGGTAAATATTCTTATACTCATAGATAAAAATTGCTAGGACTTAGGCATATCATTTTGGGAATGATGACAGCTCCACCTGTAACAATTGAAAGTATGAGAGGGCTGTCAATAGTGGTTTTGAAATCATGTCAAAAGGGGCAGAAGCCTCAACCAACTAGCCACAGGTCTGCATCATTTGCGTGCACAGCAGCTGCCAAATCACAAGTCACAAAGCAATTTAAACAATAGGGCTTTAGTAACAAAGGAAATTAACCGGGGGAAAAAAAAAGTCCTTAATGCCACAAGTGGCCAGTTAGCTTACCCCAGTTACTGTTTTCAGTCCCAAAGGTCCCAAAGACATATGTCCAATATGGTGTCCCTTTGCCTCTTCAAAACTGAGGCAGGTACTCTGCAAATTCCAGTCTTTCTCCGGCATCTTCTTTTGCTTCTTCTCAGTATTCCATGCTGCTTCACTTCTCCAAGGCTCTTCAAATTTCTTTCACAATTGCTGATCCCAAATCAGCTTTCCAAATATGCTGCCTTGCTGTGGCTCCAAGTATTTCCTTTACCAGGCCCACCTTTGATGGTGGTCTGGCCAAATCCACCAGGCCTGCCCTCAGCAATCCCTGGCATCCCAAGCCTGCCATTCTGGCATCTGATTTCACACCAGCTACATCTCTGCCATCCACTCTCCCACCATGTGGCTCCTTGCCACCATCAGCTCACTCTTCCAGGGGGCTTCCCCTGGACAGGCCACATGGGCCCGTTCTCTCAGTCTGCCATTCTCCTCTCTTCCTTTCTTTTTCTCTTTCCTCCTTTTTTATATGGCCTCTCTTCCCGCTTCCCATTTTCCCTTGCAGTTCTTTCAGACTCCACTCACTAGAGTATTTTGGTGCCAATACAATTTTTAACTGTGTCACTACCCCTATATCAGTTTTAATGCTGTAAGCTCTCTGAATTCAGAGACTTCCAATAAATCATATTATTTGTCTGCATTACTTTTGTATCTATCCACTGTTTGCTCACATTCTGGTGACACCAATTCATAACAGCTCATGAGAATCACTTGGTAAATAAAATCAGCAATTATTAGAACTTACACTATATAATCTTACAATTAATTAAATTTAAGCAAAGATAATAAAATCTCAAAACCTACTTGTTTCATAAAATATTTACTCACATGACAAGTATTCATCTATATTCTTTATTTACATATGTTGTCAGATGGAAAGTGAGGTGCAAACTATGAGTCAGTGGATAATGTTTTAAGTGGATTTCACAATCATCTTGATGTCAATGAAATCTCAGGTGTCAAACATTACAGTTCCCAGAATGCCATGAATCTTGACTTACTGAATGAAGGGCTGCTGGGAACTAGGTGTAGGCAGGTGAACTCTTAAAATATTGAAGCAACAGGGCTAATAAGTCTCTTGCCTCTTCAGTTCCTATTTATTCCCTGGTATTGACACTGGACAGATGGCATCCAACTTTGTGCTGACCAGTTAAATCTCCTCCTTCTCTGATCTCCCTCTTCTAACTTTCTTTATAAATAAACCTTTTTAAATTCTTTTTTTCTTTATGTGCATCTAATTGTGGGACTTGTATGAAACTTAAGTATTTGGGTGAAGGTTTACAAACTGGGACAATCTTTGTTATTTTGGGGGTTGCCTGGTAACACTTCTATATCTGCAGAGTGGAAATACAAAACAGAGATATTTATATTACTTCCTAAGACCACATTCAATGATATCAACTTGGTAGTTTGAAACTGAAGACAGTGGAAGTATTTATACCACAGAGAGCAGTAATACTACAAATAACTTTGTTCCCATGGAAAATCAGCTGTTAGGCACTTATCAGGTACCTCTGGTTAACTCCTATGCTACCTTTAGGGCTCATCTTTATTTCCTCAGCCTGAATTTTTATGGCATTCTTTTTTATATATTTATTTGTTTTATTTTTCATTTATCCAAATGTTAATATTATCACTTCGAATTTTATTCTCTCCACCAAAATACTGATGCCTATGCCATCTGTCCCATCCATACCACATCTTTGCTGCTCTCTCTGGCAACCATTATTTTCTTTTCAGTTGAGTTCACATAAATTTCTTCTATTGTTTTCATGGACTATTCTTTTGGTATTTATATTTTCAGATGAATGAAACCATCTGATAACTATATTTAACTTTGTGACTGATTCACCCAATATAATCTCTATAAAGTTCAGCCATTTTGTGCCAAATGCCACCATTCACCGTTCTTCACAACAGTGCAATTTTCCATTGACTATTACTACACTGTTTCTGTGTTGAAGGGAATTTACTTTGGTTCCATGATTTGGCAACTGTGAACAGTAGTGCTGTTTACATAAGTAAATAAGTCTTTTTCATGTTATTTGGATTGTCACCTTGTAGCAAATTGGTTGGATTAAATGAGATTTTTCACTTTCATTTTCTTGAGACATCTCCATACCATTTTTCATAGGGAGCTGTACCAGCTTGCATTCCCACCAACAGTAGATGAAAGTTCCTTTTTCACTGCAACATTGACATTTGTTAATTACATTCTTTTTCATATGGGCCATTTTCACAGGAGTAAGGTTCTAGCTCAGTGTGGTTTGAATTTTTCTCATAAGTAACAATGAACATTTTTTTCATATAACTATATATTATCTTAATGTCTTCTTTAGAGAAATATCTGTTGAGGTCTTTTATCAATTTTTAAAATTTTAGTATGTTTTTTGATGTTGGATTGTGTAAGAACTTATAAATTTTGTTTTTATTGTACTATTTTGTTTTTTAATTGATTATACATATTTATATTTTTGCAACATTGTTTACCCAGAGGTTCTCCCACCACTTTAACTTCCGCAATCTTAACCTATCTTAAACTCTTGTATGTCCATGATTTTTCCCTCCTCCCTCTCTCTTGTTCTATGCTTCAGTTCTGTTGACAGTTTTAAATTATTCTTGTCCATTTGTTTGTTTGTTTATTTTCCCTACATCCCTCTTATAAGTGAGACCATACAGTATTTCTCTTTTTCTTTCTGACTTATTTCCTCTAATATGATTCCTTCTAGCTCCATCCATGTTGCTGTAAATGACCTAAGCTTTTCTTTTTTTTGATTGATAAATAATATACTTTTATGTACATATACCACAGCTTTCTGATCCATTTGTCTGTTTGGGGCATTTCAGTTGCATCTATATCCTGGCTATTGTAAATAGTGCTGCAATAAACATCCAACTACGGTGTCCGTTTGAATCAGAGTTCTTGCAAACTTTGGGTAGATTCCTAGAAGTGGGATTGCTGGATTGAATGGTAGTTCCATTTTCAGTAGTTTAAGTATTTTCCACACATCTTTCCATAGTGGTTGGACCAGTTTACATTCCCACCAGTGAACTTTGTAAATTTTGGAGATTAACTCCTTATCAGATGAATGGCATCAAAATATATTTTATTTTGTAGGTTGCCTTTTTATTTTTGTGATGGTTTCTTGTGCGGAGCAAAAGCTTTTGAGTGATATAGTCCCATTTATTTATTTTTGTTTTTATTTGTCTCTCTCTACTGGGGCTAAATTTCCAAATATGTCTTTGTGGAAGATGTCCTATAGTATGTCCCTTATATATTTTTTTCATGTCCCGATATAGTTTTTGTTTCTTATGCCCAAACATTTCATTAATTTTGAGTGAATATTCATGTTAAATATGGATCTTTTTCTTTTGTAAAAATTTATTTATATATATTTTATATCATTGTATTCCTCAGGGTTCTTCTACCACCATATGACCTGTGAACCACCATCTTGATGGTTTGTATACATCCCTTCCCTGATTTCTCTCTCCCTCCTACTCCCTACCTATATGCTTTAATTCTGTTGTTAGCTTGTTAGGTTCAACTTTTTCCTGTCCCATTGTTTGTTTGTTTTCACTATATCCAACCTATAAGTGAGCCCATCCAGTTTTTGTCTTTTCCTTTTTCTGCTAGCATGATTCCTTTTAGCTCCATCCCTGGTACCACAAATTCATCAAGTTTTTCTTTTTGATCGCCAAATAATATTCCATTGTGAAAAAATATACCATGACTTTCTATTCTATTTGTCTGTTTTGGGGTATTTGCTTTATTTCCATATCCTGGTTATTGTAAATAGGGCTGTAATAAACATAAGATTACAGGTGTCCTTTTGAACTAGTGTTTTGGTGTCCTTTGGGTAGATTCCCAGGAAAGGAATGATGGATAAAATAAAAATTCTATTTTCAGTAGTTTGAGCTTTCCATAGAGGCTGGACCAGTTTACATTCCTACCATTCCTACTAGCAGTTTAGGCATGTGTTTTATTTCTTTACATCCATGTTGCCAGATCTTATTGCCCATTTTTTTAATATGGGCCATTTTTACTTGTGTAAGGTGGTATCTCATTGTGGTTTTAATTTGCATTTTTCTGAATGAAAGTGATGTTGAGCCTTTTTTCATATACTTGTTGGCCTTTTGCATTTCTTCTTTAGAGAAGTATCTTTTAAGCTCTTCTCCCAATTTTTTTTTTTTTT
>PVHY01019409.1:0-27439 GCA_004024945.1 Uropsilus gracilis | reverse complement strand
GTTTTATTTATGTGGGCCATTCTTACTGGTGTAAGATGGTATCTCAGTGTGGTTTTAATTTGCATTTCCCTAATTATTAGTGAGGTGGAGCATTTTTTCATATGTCTATTAGCCATCTGTATCTCCTCTTTGGTGAAGTGTCTTTTTAGTTCTTCTCCCCATTTTCTGATTGGGTTTTTTGCTTTGTTTTTGTTGAGCTATAGGAGCTCTCTGTGGATCTTTGTTATCAGGCCCTTGTCACTTGTTGCAGGGCAAAAATGCATAGGTTTTCTTATGTACATGTAAGGAATTTTCTTGGTAAAATTTTATTTTACTAGATTGTAGGCTCTTATGTTTAGGAGTTATTCTTGTAGGTATTTAAACTTTGTGCTTACTTCCTTGTGTATCTTCAGGATAGAGACTGTGCTTTGTCACCTGATGAACTTAAAGATTTGTTTAAAGTTTTCCCTTACATACCTTGGGGGCCAGATGTGAATAACACAGTTTGTACAAATGAAAGAGGCTGGATAACATACCAGGGATTCCTTTCCCAGTGGACGTGAGTACTTTCCTCTAGAGTTACAACTGTTTAAAAATTTCTTTTCAAACTAGGCATGGTGGTATGTGCCTGTAATCCCAGCTACCTGGGAGCCTGAGGCTAGAGATCACTTGAGTCTGCAGATTCAAGAAAGCCCCCGGCAATATAGCGAGACCTAGTATCTTTCAAAAAATAATGAAAGTAAAATTAAATAAAATTTATTTTCTAAATTTGTCAGATCTTATAAAATTGTTGTAAACAGGAGCTATAGTCTTGCTGCTCTTTCAGAAATGAATTTAGATGTTCAATAAATTGCCCAGAAAGGATGTGTTTACTTTTGGATGATGCCCAGAGAAGCAGTAAAAAGACTTCAAAATAAAACAGAATTAAATTTTAGTACTTTTTTAATTAAAGGAATTGCATTCATTGTTCTTGTATAATTATACTATCAGAATAAGTGGAAGCACATTTTTCTTTACTCTGAGGACTTTTTTATATATATATATATATATTTTTTTTTTTTTTTTTAGATTAGGTCTCTCGCTATTTTTGCCTGTGGAACCACAGGCTCTCGTTGCCCGGGGTACCACGGACTCAAGCAATTCCCAGCCTCAGCTTCCCAGGTAGCTGGGATTACAGGTGCGTGCCACCACGCCCAGCTATTTTTTTTGGAACTAGGTCTCGCTACGGGCCCCAGGCGGGACTCGAACCGCGATCCCTAGCCCCGGCCGCTTCATAGGCTGAAGCTTACAGGCACGAGCCACCATGCCCGTCTCTCTGAGGACTTATATTGAGATTTTTTTTAATGTTTGTCATTGATGTACTCTTAGATTTAGTGTGAGTTTATCTACAATATAATTACAGCATAGTTAATGTTGTGTCTAGGCTGCTAAAGGAAATCCTCTGATCATGCTTCATGATATAATTACTTTGACTGTGGTGAGGCTGACTTTCTCAACACCAAAATCTATTCTTTTTTCAATCATAAGAAAGACCAAGTTGGGCTGGGCATGGTGGTGCATGCCTGTAAGCAGCACCCTAGGAAGCCGCGGCCAGGGCCAGGGATTGCGGTTCAAGTCCCGCTGGGGGCACATAGTGAGACCTAGTTCCAAAAAAATATAGCTGGGCGTGGTGGCATGCACCTGTAATCCCAGCTACCTGGGAAGCTGAGGCTGGGGATTGCTTGAGTCTGTGGTACCCTGGGCAATGTGAGCCTGCGGTTCCACAGGCAAAAATACCAAGACCTAGTCTCAGAAAAAAAAAAGAAAGAAGCCAGGTATGGTGGCTCATGCCTGTAAGCTTCAGCCTATGAAGCGGCCAGGGCTAGGGATCGTGTTTGAGTCCCGCCTGGGGCCCATAGTGAGACCTAGTTCCAAAAAAAGACCTAGTTCCATGGTGGCATGTGCCTGTAATCCCAGCTACCTGGGAAGCTGAGGCTGGGGATTGCTTTAGTCTGTGGCACGCCGGGCAATGTGAGCCTGCGGTTCCATGGGGAAAAATAAAAATAGCACAACCTAGTCTCAAAAAAAAAAAAGAAAGAAAAGAAAGACCAAATTGAAGTACCTTTTAATTATCTTGCACCTTTTGCAAACTTTTAAAGATTTGTCTTAAGTTTTCAATTAGCCAACATTTGCAGTACACAATGCAACTTGGGAAGCAAATACAATATTCATACTCTAGATCTTACCACCGATTTTCTACTCATCTATACAGCCTTGCTCTCTCTGGGCAGAGAGAGTAAATACAGGAATTTCACTCTTAACATCTTGCATTTTACTTCATTTATCTTTGTGTCAAGAATGACAGTGTAGGAGAAAAACTGCAGTTGGACAAGCAATCTTACAAAAATGATCTGGGTTTGTTTGTAAAATTATTTGAGCTATTGGACTTTTTTTTTTTCCACCATGAATATTCAATAAGGAACTCTTCACATTTGACATTCTCTTTCCTAGACTCACGACCTATTTAGATGTACAGCGGTGCCTGGAATATCTGGGCTACCTAGGCTATTCAATACTTACTGAACAGGAGTCACAAGCTTCAGCCATTACAGGTAGGTGTCTGAATACCTTTCCGCTTATGATTGGAAATATTTTTTTAAGGTTTTAGTTTCATACGTTAAAGAGTGAAAATAAATTCCTCTTCATTAATCTTTCATGTGTACATTTTAGTTACCCTGTGATGTGGTCATTTCTTTTGAATTGTGATGGTTAATTTATTGTGTGTCAAAAAAAGAAAATTGTGGTTTTACTTTTATTTTGCCCTTGAGGATATGACAGTGATAAAATTCAAAGAAGCCTGTGGGCATCAAAAGTGTTAACCAGTTTATCTGGTGTTTTAATTTTTTCTAAATATTAAAACAATGCTTATGTCCTTCTCATAAACATTTTCCCTTTGCAGAGCGGGAGAGGCAGCTCTCCTGTCTACCTGTGAGTCCCTCTTTTTTTCTTTCTCCCTTTCTTAATAAACCTGTGTTTTTAAAATGTTTTAAAAAAATAAATAAAACAAAGCCTGTTAACACATGATCCTGATAATGAACTAATTGTACATCACTTGGCTTTGTTACCATTTTCCATTATTAGTCTTTCCACAGATCTTGTAATGTTAACCAGGCTTTCTTGCCAAGCAGTGTGCTTCCCTTAAAACCCAGAAGCATAAAAATAACAAATTAGGGAACTGAAAATTTCAAAAACTTTTTCTATCCTTACTGTGGTGAGAAATGCCATGTCTCAAAGGAAGCTTTAGGCAAGAAGAAAGTCTCTTAAGTTTACAAAGCAAGTACTATTAAAGTGCTTAATCAGTTAAAGTATTTAATTCAGTAATAAAAAATAAGGATCTAATTGCTAGTCAGCTTGAGATTCTTCTATGCAATACACTATTATGGACATCTTTCTGTATAAATAAGTTTACTTGTCTGTATTTTTAATATTAAATAATGTGCCTTTATATAGATGTTTTGTAACTTATTTAATGTTCCATAATGATTATATATTTTTTAAGTCACTTTAGTTTTTTTGCTGCTATAAATCATGCCTCCAGTGAGGTTTGTTTGTTGTAGTTGAATCTCTGGGTGCAGCTTAAGGAGGACTCTACCTCAGGAAGAGAGATGCCCCACTGCTCTGCTGATACAGCACTGTTTTCTGGCCTGCATCTTTCACCGATTTACATTTGAAAGGCCAGTTTACCTCAAAGTACATTTCTCTTTTCCATTTGTAGATCCAAGGATAGCATCTTTTAGTCTGTAATTTGTCATGACAGTTTATCCCAGGAAAAAAAACGGATGGAATATAATGTTGGCTGTATTCTAATTTTCCCTATGAAAATATGCTGCTGCTTTTATAGTGAAATAAATAATTATCTGGTTCCTAGAAGCTCACTTTACAGCCAACTTTCAGTAATACATTTTTTCCACTAAGTGAAGTCTGTCTGTGTTAAATTTAGAACTCTATTTCACAAACACCTTGTCATGCAGTTTGTTTATTGTACACTCTCTAAAAATGATAAACAGCACCACCCTATTGTGTAGATGGTGAAACAGACTGAGTGTGTCTAAGTGGTACATAATTAGTTCTTTTTCCCCCTTTTTTTTTTTAGTAACAAGAGATAAAAAGATAGATCTTCAGAAAAAACAGACTCAAAGAAATGTGTTCAGATGTAATGTAATTGGAATGAAAAACTCTGGGAAAAGTGGTGTTCTTCAGGCTCTTCTTGGGAGAAACTTAATGGTAAGAGTTCTCAGAAGATAGGATTCTCTTCAACAAATTTTTATAGTCACGAGTTACGTAATTTTTCATAGCCAATAACTGATTATTAGAACTCAGGGATGTATGTATATTAGCAGGGTATAATCTGAATCTGAAAGTAATCCTGTCACACTGACTTTGTTTTGTTTTTTAAATATTTTACTTTGTAATTATCATACAACATCAGTCATGTTTGCATGATTGTATTGTACCCCCTATTCCCCGCCACCCTTTCCCCCCTTGTTCTACTCCTTTCCCCCTCTGGTCATTCCAGTACCTCTCACTGCAAGCTCTTGGTCTGTGTTTGGCCCCCGGAACTTTTCTTTTTCGTTTTCAAACTACGCCCTCCTTTTCTTTGCCCCCTGAGTATGGACTTGCCCTCCTGGACAGCAGCAGATGAGGCTGCTTGGATCTCCAGGACTAGCTGAAGCAGATAGTCAGGCCGAGCATGTCGGGAACTTGTAGGGCAGATGTGGTGGCTTCTCTGAGATCATTTTTGGCATCTGTCACCTGTTGCTGTTTCCGTGTCTTCTGGTTTGGGGAGTGTAACTCCCAGTCAAAAGCGGTGTTGCTGCTGGAGCAGACTTCCACGGGTGGTTCATTGAGCTCCTCTCCTCTCTCTTGTCAGCAGTTCTGCCATGAGGTCACAACCATTAGTGGTCGCTTTCTTCCCCCATTGATTGGCAAAGGAGGGAGCCTGTTAAACGCTGCACATTGCTATGGGCCCAGGGTTTGATTCTCCAGTGCCAGAGATGATGCAGGCAGGAATCTGTAACAAGTTACCTCAGTTGCTGGTGTCACCTTTCTGTCTTGTTGGTTCCCAACACCGTGCTTGTCTGCCCAGGCTGTGAGTGCATCCAGGGCCATTATTACTTCTTCTCTGCATTATAGCTGCCGTTGGAGACACGATTCTTCATCCCTTCTGCAGGTCTATTGAAGTTGAAGTAAACTGGAGCCGCGCGCCCCCCCCCCAGCCCACCAGCAGAACTGCTCAGCCCCCACCCACTGCCCACATGGAGGCAGAGGGCAGCTTCCCCAGCCTGAAATCCCTGGACCTGGAGTCCCTGAGACCCTAAGGTCCTAGTGGTATAGGACTCATCCTTGCCCCCTAGGCCATGGTGGGGGTCTGCTGAATGTCTTCTCCAAGGGCCTGCCTGGTGGGAAAGGACCTTGCTCCCACCTCCAGCTGGACAAGGCTCAGTGGCCTGGGTCCAGAAGGCGGAGCCTACTAATCCCCTCTCCCAGCTCGCTTGGGTGCCTCACCCCCATCCCCCCAGACACTGAAAGAGTAGGGAGATTGGGGTCTCCATCCCGGAGGTCCCAAGATCCTGAGAGCCCTGTGGTTCAGGATTTACCCTATCTCCTACTGGGGGCTCCCCAGAGGGCCAGGCCTTCGAGGGATTGTCAGCCCACGCTCCCAGCCCAGCTTGGATTAGGGCCGGGGCCCACAAATCCCCTCTCCCAGCTCCAGATCCCCCAGGGTTCTGCACAGCCTCCACCTCCCCTGTCATACTGACTTTGTTTCACTGATGTTAACTATCGTTTGTCCTTTTTATTTTATTTTTTGTTTTTTGGATGGGTGTTTAGATGGGAAGTAAATGAATACACTTTTGAAGGCACCTAACATGGTGCTTGGCTTGAAGTAAATGTGCAGTAAATATTTCAGGTATTCACATGTAACTGATGATCTAATTCCAACCACTCAACTGCCTTGAATAAGGAGACTGACTTATTTCTACATGAGCTTTCTATCAGACCAAATTAAACTATAATTTTAGAATTGCCAGCAGGTGGCTCTGGAATATACTTTCAAAAATATTGTTTACTTGTCAGCTTCTAATTTCACTTTATGCAGAGCAAATGCATTTTTTCTGTTAGATCTTAAGAACAAAGAACCAGAAAAATCAGTATCCCCTTTAGCCAATAAAGAATATATAATGTAAAAAAAAAAAAAAAAAAAAAGCATAATATAGAGAGGAACATTCATTTATTTATTTTTATTTATTTATTTATTTTTTGAGACTAGGTCTCGCTATTTTTGCCTGAGGAACCGCAGGCTCATGTTGCCCAGGGTACCACAAACTCAAGCAATCCCCAGCCTCAGCTTCCCAGGTACCTAGGATTACAGGCACGCACCACCACGCCCAGCTATTTTTTGGTACTAGGTTTCGCTATATTGCCTCAGCCGGGACTCAAACCGAGATCCTGAGTCCCAGCTGTGCTCCATAGACTAGCACTTACAGGCATACGTCACTGTGTCCGGCTGTGAACACACCCACTTACATAAAGAAAATGTGTGCTTATGAAAACTAGTTACTGTAATTTCTTACTGTAAATATTGGGATTTTTGATTGTTTTCAGAGGCAGAAGAAAATTCGTGATGATCATAAATCCTACTATGCAATTAACACTGTTTATGTATATGGACAAGAGAAATACTTGTTGGTAAGAACTTCTCTGGCATATAAAGATTTTAAGTTTCTGATACACTTTAAAATGATTCTTTGTAAACAGATGGGTTTAAAAATTGGGATGTTTTTTCACTTGGTTTATTCATTGGTATTAATGATCATTACATGTATATTGATAAAAGTAAAAATTTTTGTGCTTAATTGTGTGTTTAATACCACAATAAGAAAGTAATATTAAAAAACTCTCCTTTATTCTTTATTTTTCCTCTCTTAGTTTAGAAAACTATATCCTCTTCTGTTGACTAGAGATTAATATGAAACCTTAGTGCAGGTAGTTTATATGTAATTTAAATCAAGTTTTACTCACTTAGCAAAGAGAGCGTTACCAAATGTGTTAGCCTAAAAAAAAAAGAGAAAGAAGGGTGTGACTAAAGAGATAAATGTAGAGAATGCTTGTAAAGTGTTTCCTTTTTATGTGCCTCATTACATGTTAGCTTCTGAAGAACCTTAATCACCATTTTGAATCCACAAAATAAAAAATTACTTGTCTATACCTTGTGTGTCTAAAAATAGTATCGAGTTATGCTTAACTAGTATTTTATTATAAATTTAAATAAGAAATCATGACTTTGCCAATATTATGATGCTTAAATATCTCATTCTGATTTTCATTTTACAAGTTGCATGATATCTCAGAATCGGAATTTCTGACTGAGGCTGAGATCATTTGTGATGTTGTGTGCCTCGTGTATGATGTCAGTAATCCCAAATCCTTTGAATACTGTGCCAGGATTTTTAAGGTTCGTGCTCTTTTCGTCTATAAGTTTAAATTCATATGGAGTTTAATGGATTTGTCATCATGTTTCTGATTATAGAAATTCAAGAAAATCATTTGGGGAAGCTTCTTAAAAATACATATATTTGTATATTCTGGTACATTTAAACCACTCTGAGATGATAGATTCCTGACTTCTTGACTATTAGGAAAATATACATATGGATTATATTTAGCCTGTTAGACCAAGAATAGTAATACCAGAGAAGGGTATAAATCAGAGAGTTGAATAATTATCAGTCATTTTGGAATTATCAACAAGATTATAATAATCCACATGTCTAACAATAGGATGGGTGATTTACAAAATTAAAATGAAATAATTCCGTGGACTAATAAGCAACCATTAAAAATAATGTTTTTTGATTCTGAAAATTTGGAATATTCAGTATTATATGTTGAAATGGTTATGACCTACATAATTGCAGCTATATAAACAAATTATACAAGTGCATGTGCTAAGGTAATATGAGTAAGTGAAAATAGAAAAGTGTGTTTAGGATAGAGGAGTTTAGTATATATATATATATATATATATATATATATATATATATATATACTTTCAAATTGTAAGTTTGGAAACCATTAGTTTATATTGTTATCAGTTTTAGTTGGGAAAGTAACTGGTCTCATTATGAGACTGACCTGAGCTACTACCAGCCACTTTCTTTTTGAAGCTAATTTGATGCTTTGCCTATCCAAAGAAAAATTTTAGTGCATTTAATTAAATTCAGTAAATGTTGGACTTGTTATCAGAATTTTATCTTGGTCTTTATTCCACAGCAACACTTCATGGACAGCAGAATACCTTGCTTAATCGTAGCTGCAAAGTCTGACCTGCATGAAGTTAAACAAGAATATAGTATTTCACCTACTGATTTCTGCAGAAAACACAAAATGCCTCCACCACAAGCCTTCACTTGCAATACTGCTGATGCACCCAGTAAAGATATCTTTGTTAAACTGACGACAATGGCCATGTATCCGTAAGTACTTGCTCTGCGTTCATGCTTATGCTGCATGGTTCATAACAACACTGCATGCCATTATTAGCCATGAGGGTGGAGTCTTTGTCACATAGAAGTTGTTCAGCAACAGAAAGAGACTGTAATGAGAAGGTACAAATTTGAGCTAATGCAAGTTTGGTTTGGGTGCCATAAAAAAGTTATTTCAAGTGTTTCTGACTATATATTTTTGAGCAGTTCATAACTACCTTAATAAGGATAGTATAGTGGAACTCAACCCCTGACCCAGCATAAAACAGTAGTCTCATTGCAATAAAGTGGGATTGGCATCTTGTTATTTCATACGTGCAGAACATTTCCAGATGAACAAAAAGCTCATTTTGACATTATTTTGTTGTTGATTAGTTGACCTTGAGTATGTGAAGGATTCTAAAATATTAAATTTACATTTAAGTATGAGTATTTTGAGTTCAGGATATGATATCTAAATTCTTTGAAAGGTAGTTGTAATTGGAATTCTTACTATATATAAAATGTTTTACACTGTTATGAACCACAACTTTATGTACATTTATTATATATCTACACATACATATGCACAAGCACATAGCTGTGGTCATTTTCATAGTTTATTAACTGCCTTAAAATTGCATGGTTCTTAATGGCATTCTCGAGTACTATGTTTGTATAAATGCTGTTTCATAACAAGATAGTTTTTCAGGCAGTGCGTTTCTTAGAACCATATAGTTTAATATCATGTTTGTAAATTATTTTTATTATGAAAACTATAAAATATAGAGTAATAGGCATTACAATAAATTGAGGTTTTTCAGGAAGGTATTTTATTTTAACAGATTTTTCAAGTCAGGCTTAACTTTATTACTATTCCATTGACTATTTTTTTTTTAATGTGGCAAACCCTTGAAATTCTATTTTATTAGAAGAGAAGTCATTCCTATTACAGTAAGATAAGCAAAATCATATTTATGTTTTTACCTTTGCTTTAAAACTCTCGTGTATGTTATCTACAGAGAGGATCATTACAGAGACAGACTCTCCCGAGACATGGGCAACACTGATAGAATAGAGAATTTGAGAAAAATCTGGGTCTTTCTAAAAACTGCTTTGTAAGTTACTTTTTCTTTATGACTTCTGTGGGAATTTGTTGACATTTTCTTACTGGGTAACCAAATCTTCTTTCTTACCATAATTAATATTTCACAATTACCCAGAAACGCACTGCTTGGTCAGGCTTATTGCCTAATTGTATAATATGGTGTTTTTTTTGTTTTTTTTTTTTTTTTACTATATAAATGTACTATTTTAATCTTGTAAATAATTGCAATTGTGTTTTAGATCTGCATCTTTAAAACATTGTACTGCATTTCTTGTGTGTGTGTATGTGTGTGTGTATATGATAAATGTACATACATGGACACTTGTTTATATAGTCAATCCCAAACTACTTCTCATGAAGCATCTCCCTGTTGCTAAGCATACTTTGCATCCCTCCTTTTTGGTGGGTGGAGCCTGTGTATGTTGTAGAGTCAAGTTCAACTTATAAAATAACAGATGGATTCCAGTATGACAGCTGGCAGTGACTTAAGTGATATGTTCATCACAAGTCAAGTTTTAAAAAGGAATGTCTTGAACCAATACGAGTATTTTTTTTTGTTTTTTTTTTAATTAATCCTTGTTTTTCTTTATGTTGGGAATTAGGCCTTATTGGGATGCCGCTAATCTCCACAATCATGTCACCGTATGCTGTGGTCTCATCAGATCTCACAAGCTAAGCCAAGTCAGATTGGGTCACTTCTTTGAGAAGTCTCTAAAAAAATGTTCAGGTGTTAAAGGAAGTGATGGCATGATTCATCAGGTGGCGCCCTTCTGAGTTGGTTCTGCGCCAGTACCTCTTCAGGGGTGGTGTAATGGCTTTGTATATCTGAGTGGCTCTGACCACTGAGCAGTCATTGAAAACCCCCAACTTTAGTTGTTAGGGTGGAGATGAAGTGGGTTGCTCCATGTGCCTTTAACAATTAGTACAACTCCACTCAACCAGAAAGGAGTCAGAATTTAAATTTCTTAATATCAATTGGATCCATTGTTGATTTTTACATCCTTACCCAGAGCTTCATACAATCATACTTAGCTGCTGTGTTTTGGTAGCAGATGAAATTAACCTTATATTTTGTTCAAGTGGAAATTTATGAAGCACTTTGATTTCCTTTGGGAGCCAGGGTGCTTGATGAATTAAAGACGATGTTGTTCATATCTCCTCAGGGTTGAATATACTCGTCTTTTATTCTTTTGTGTATTTGTCACTCTTCTCCTTCCTGGTTTTCAGGCATGTATGTGTGCTGAGGGAGGAGGAGGAGGGAATGGCATTTAAATGCTGGTAAACTTTGTCCTTTTGATGGGTGCTGTGGCTTACTGAGTTTTTCTTTTTTATTAATTTAGAAGAGGGTGCCATCTATTGCTGTGCATATTTATTCCACTAAAACTCTTGTGATGATAATTCCATCCCCTTCTCCCCCCAAAAAGTAAAAGTGTTAGCTAATTTTCCTTAGATTTTCTATAGGGAGGGAGGAGGGAACTATTGCTTTTTACTACATTTTTGGTAAATGTGGAATTCTGCACAACTTTAGCATGCCCCACACTATCCTTTTCCTTAGTGTTGCTTATGCCTAATTTTTTTTTTTTAAGTTGGCACACCCTGACTTGTGCCATAAGTAAGAACTCAACGCCTGTCCTTCTGTGTGTTTTCGCAGCCATGCCCGGTTACGCTGTATGTGCACCTGCAACAGGTGTACATTTTGCATCTGTCAGAACTTCCTCAACTCAGACTTGCTGCAATCTGTAAAGAACAAAATCTTCACTGCAGTTCTTAACAGGTTCTTAACTTTATTTACTGGGTACCAGGCATTCTGTTAAATACAAAAGAGAAAAATGGATAACTATTATACAGATACTACAAAGGCAACAAGCTGACCAATGCCCAACTAACTTCCACTAAATTTCTTATATGGTGACAGTGTTTAATTTTGAATTAATAGATATATTTAGGAAACTAGAAAATAAGATTTTGTATATTTTTCTTTAAGGATTTAAGAACCTCATATTAGAACTAGATTAAAATCTTTTTGACTAAGAGTTGTAGGAATAAATGAGGATTTGTTAGGAAGCAAGAAAAAGATATTGATCCCAAATGTTATATACATGACTTAACTTAATTGAAACCATACTAATGTGAGCATGGATTTGAAATTTTTCATATATTATTGAAATCCCCTTACAATCATAATTTACTTTTGCTTTTAAGTACCTGGAATGTTTTTTGAAGGAACCTGGTTTCTAGAAGTGAGTATAACAGCTACCATGAAGGACTCAAAGAAATATAAATCTCTAGTACTAGTTTTTGAGGTCTTTAAAACAGAGCCCAAAGCATGAAGTACTCCTAGAAAGTAATAAACCTTTTAATAAAGAAAGAAAAACAACAACAAAAGTAGGATATGTATGTTCCCTCAAAGCAATGAAGTTGGAAGTTTTTATTCTTATTCTGATCATGCTACCTTTTCTCAAGTTAATCTAATGTTTTGCGAGCACTTAAGAGCCTATGTAATATTAATGTGTATTAAATGTCAAATTTCATGTGTCTGGGGATAAATTGGATTTTTTAAATCATTTAGATGTTGTTGGGAGCTGAGCTTATTAAGACAAATGATCAAGCTGTATAATAAATTTTGGCTACAGCAGGGTCAGTTAGTTAGTTTACTGTTGGTCTCTTACTGAGGGTTAGGCACTGACTATCAAATGAGTAGGATATTTGTGTCCACCAGAAATATAGTAGAAACAATGAGACTAAATCTTAGGTGAATCAGAAACTGACTTTAAGGCATCCCAAAAGAGTTTCAGTTATGTTTTGAGACCTTCAACTCTGAAATAGAAATGTGGCCATTTAAACTGACTGCTTTAAAGGGACCACCACACTGATTTGGTGATAAAGTTATACCTCTGTTCTTTGAATGGCGTTTTATAAAACGTCTCTCATGACATGTCTCTCATGACAGCTGTGTGGGAAAATGCAAGGCTAGTTCAGACTAAACAGGATTCAGGAGCTCTGGTGTTTGGAAATGTTAGAGCTGTGTGAGATCTTTGAATTCATCTGGCTATCCTTCCATTAGACTGTCTTCCTGCAAGCTTCCTGAGAGTGCTACTTATCTGCTCACGGCTTTCCTCACTGGAGAGGGTTTTTGTTTTTGCTTTTTATTTTATTTTTTTTTTTTTGACTAAAATGATTTCCCTATAACTTTCTCTCCTTTAGTTTTAGTTCTGCCCTTTAGAACAACTCTTCAACATAGCAATCCTTCAGATATTTGAAGATGGCCATCATGTCTTCCCTAACTTTCTCTTCTCCAGGTAGAACATCCCCATTTCTTTCAGCCTGTTCTTAAATTGGATGGTTCAGGACCTCACCATTCCTGTTTGTCCTCATCTGTTAGCCCCTTAGGTTTTCAGAGCACCTCTTAAAAGGCGCCACTACAAATGGAGATAGTGCTCCCAGGTTTGATCTGACTGGTCCAGAACATTGGGCTGTCATGTTCCAGTTAGGACAGCACCTACCCTCTGCATGTAAACTTCTTAGCAGCCCCATTTTGCATATTAATCTTAATATGCAAAATATTAATATCTTAATTGAAATAAGGTATTTTTTTTTACTTGACATCTATTATAGCAGTGTTCCCTCCTCTCTGGTTGTGTATTTGACAGTTTCAGTTGACTCCTAAACCTCAAAGCAAATACATAGGTATCTTTTTTAGTGGTCATATTCTTTTTTTGATCCATTTTTTCTAGCTCAGTCATTTCAAACATTATTTCTGTCATTTGTCCCATTAATATCTCTTCTAGTACTGTTATTTGTAAATCTGGTAGAAGAGTCTTATGGTTGATTTCCTTCAAATTAAAAAAAACTAAATAAAGTGAGCAAGTCTTTTAGTACTCCACTAGCAAACTCTTTTTTCCAGTAACATGGGTTCAGAATTCTTCAGGAAAGATTATTCTGTCAATTAAAACTATTTTATTGTGCAGCCCATATTTTCTTATCTGGCAAGAGATTTCATGGAGAGCTTTTTTTGAAATAAATGTATAATTTCTGCCACATTCTTTTAACAACATAGTAATTTTTCTAAATATCAAGTTTTACTTTTGAAAGGTAGTTGTAATTGGAATTCCTACTATATATAAAATGTTTTACATTGTTATGAACCACAACTTTATGTACATTTATTATATATCTGCACATACATATGCACGAGCACTAGCTGTGGTCATTTTCATAGTTTATTAGCTTTGAGAGTTAATTCCAACCACTCAAATGCCTTAAGTAAGGAGATTGACTTATTTCTGGATGAACTTTCTATCAAATTATACCAACATCATTTGTTTATATAGTTGCAATTAAGCTGGGTGTGGTGGTGTGCACCTGTTGTCCAAGCTCTGGGAAGCAAGAGGCTTGGGATCGCTTGAGTTCAGGGCTTCCAGACTACCTGGGGCAACATAGTGAGACTGAGTCTCAAAAAAAAAAAATGTGTGTGTGTGTGTGTGTGTGTGTGTGTGTGTGTGTATACTTGCAGTTAGGTAGGTCATAACCATTTCAACATCTAATACTGAATATTCCCTGTTTTCAGAATTCAAAAACCATTATTTTTAATGGTTACTTATTAGCCCACTGAATTATTTCATCTTAATTTGTAAATCATCTATCCTATGTTAGACATATGGATTATTATAATCTTGTTGATAATTCCAACATCTATTTGCTATCTTATAGTGAATCTACCTTGGCTAGTACAGCTTACTATGTTGCTTACTATAATAATTGGGATTATTTATTCTCAGAACTCTTGATTATTCACTAATGCAGATTGAGTCATTGTCTGCATCTTTAATGACACCTTTATTCTTTGTTGGTTTAGCTTCCAGATGAAATAGGTTGGGTGTGCTCACAGTAAATTACTCTGTATAATAATACTCAAATAAATATCATTCGTGTTAGCATATCTGTAAACTGGAAATAGTTTAATGGTAATGTCAGCATACATCATTGACATACGGTCATTGAGAATAGAAAGAATGAAAAAGATAAAGAGGAAAACCATTGTACCTTTCAAGGAACTTCTTCCTCATTTCTGATAATAATTTGTTTTAAATAACTTGTTTTAAAGAAGTACAGTGGAAATTGAGGGGTTTTGAAGTTTCTAATTTATAAAAAATGTAGATAAGCTTGGTAGGTATGGGAACCAAAAACCTAAGTGCCTACAGGATCTGGATGAATGAAGGTAAGAAATCAGTGGGGAGCCAGGCATGGTGGCTTGTGCCTGTAAGCTTCAGCCTATGAAGCGGCCAGGGCTAGGAATCGCGGCTCGAGTCCCGTCTGGGGCCCGTAGCGAGACCTAGTTCCAAAAAAATAGCTAGGCATGGTGGTGCGCGCCTGTAATCCCAACTACCTGGGAAGCTGAGACTGGGGATTGCTTGAGTCTGTGGTACCCCAGGCAATGTGAGCCTGCGGTTCCACAGGCAAAAAAACAGCGAAACCTAGTCTCTCAAAAAAAAAAAAAGAAAAGAAAAGAAAAAGAAATCAGTGGGCAATCTGATCGACCCAGCCTTTAAGAAACAGCCACCACTAAGCTCTGACCATTTGTTGTCGAAACCTGGTGCTGCCAAATCATCTGACTGATGAGCCACTAGAATCAGGGGTTTCATATGAAATTTCCTGTTACTTAACTAATGACAATTAAATTTAATTTAATTTAATTTTTAAGTATTAATCAGAACAAATAGCATGTTTACTGACCACTAGTTTGCAACCTCACAAACCTAGAGTTGTGAAAATGCAGGGGGTGGAAAGTATGAAATGTAATAAAAATGTCTTTTATATTCCCCACTCCCAATTTTACTCCTTTCTCATGAAAAATATCTAAAAGTTATGAAGTGATAGGGCAAGAATGGAATGACCTTTTCTTGCTTTCTCAGGTTAAGATTATATAAGCAGAAAAAGAATTGCTTGAGTATAAGTCATTTAAGAATTTTTCACTCTAGTAAGGAAGGGTTCTCAACACTATATATATCTTTGATTTTAGAAATCTGCCATACCTACTGTTTGATTTTAGAGCTATAAAAGAGCAGTTTGAAAAATTTAATTTAAACAAAAAGCTTCACTAAGTGTTTGCGAAGAAATTAAAGTACAAACATTGATACATATATGTTGGTCTGAAATTAGTGCATTGTTTTAGTGTGATTGAAGTTACTTCCAGAAATTATTCAGGTTTGAGGCTACATTCTTACTTTACATCATTCTCCCCCTTACTTTGAATGGTCATTCAAATACTTGATTTAAGTGCTTGCTTTAGATAGGATCCTGCTGTGAGCTGGGGCACATATGAAGATAAAATGTATAAGACCTTCCTTTAATTGTCTTTCTGAAGATTATGTTGTTAAATTTTTTTTTAACTTTGGTTATATTCTTAGTGACCTTAGTCTTTCAAACTAAAAAAGAAAGTAACTGTAACTTATGATCATGAGGATATAAACCTGGTTAATTAACTTGTAATTAGGTAGTTTCAACAGATTCATATCTGAAATAGTCCATTTTTTCCCTTAGTTATGTTTAACCAGAAAAGATTTTTTTTAGAGTTTATTTTTTCTTTCCAACTGATTGTCTTATCAGTTTCAGCAATGAGAGAATTACATATCTGACATATAAGACTGTTCTTTGTAGTTATGGTCTTATCCTTCTGATCTGGGTAGTTGCTATTTTTCTTTAGAACAATTTACGATTAACTATTTTAATTTAAATACACTTGGAGGATGATTAATTTGTGATCAGATGACTTTAATTTTGGGGAATGCTTTCACTTCAAATTGTAATGAAACAATGTAGTGTTCCTGGGGGGAAATGCCTCGTGATTATATTTTAACTTTTAAATATTCTTTTTAGTCTCAAAGTATTAAAATGATTAGATAGATAAGAGTAAGCTTGACTGGGTTAGAACTACATAGGATTTTTATTAAACACTTAAAATTCTAATTCAGAACACTTACTTTGCATGAGGATGTTATGCTTGTTATGTGCCATGAACTTTGTCCTTTGCTTCAACTGTTCATTGTCATTTGTTTATCTGTGATACGTAGTCATTTTTCAGAACTTCTCTAAATTCCTTTCCCATTTAGATTTCTGTTTATAATCCTCTCACTTCTCCTAACCTATAATTTAATCAAAGTTATTTATTTTACAATTATATTATTTTGGTGTGATTTTTCTTTGATGCAAATAGTTTGATTTTAGGATTTCTTCTATGCCATTTTCTTATTAGCATTAGGCATATGAACTGTCTTGTGTTACTTCTTAAGTTTGGTGGCAGCATGTTACTTTAGCAATGAAGGGCACAGTTCACAATAAGTATTTATGGAGACCTAAATGTGTGATGGTCAATCATGGAACTGTTGTACTTTTTACTCTATTTTTATGTATTTTTTTATATTGATTGTATGTGATATTTGTTTTCAGCCATTCTCATTAGTGACTTAACTTCATTCACTCATTTTGTCTTAATCACCCAAGGTCTTCCTTTACATAGTTTAAAATCCAGTTACTTAATATAGGATTTAACTATCATCAGACCAAAATGTGCTGCTTTTTCATAGAATTGCCTTACAAAAAGGAGGGTTCCCCAGAAGTCTTAATGTTGTAGAGATCCTGTAGGAAATCTACACATTCATTGAATGAGTTAATAAAATATGGTATAAGAGAAAGAATTTAGAAATTCATCTAAATTTAGTTTCATATGAAGCTTAAGTTTCCTTGTCTGAAGGTCCTTACAAGCCTTTCATTTGAGTTTAGAGACATAATGATACATTTAGAATTACACAAGAGTTAATGCTATAGATTTTCATTTTTGCCATCTGTTAGTATATTGAAAGATACAAGGTGGAATTTGCCCAATCTGTTCCTTAAGTATTAGTCACTAACATAGAAATATGGAATATTTCCATATATCTGCCATCATCTAAGTTTGATTTTTTTAATGCTTCATGAAGCATTGGTGACATTGATGCACAACTATGTCCTTTTCCAAAGTTTGTTACTATTGTAGGCATGCTCAGTTAACTGTGTTCTTTTAAATTTGTTTTGCACTCATCTTTATTGGACACTGTTTTGATTTCTTAACCAACTTTGAGAAATATTTTATTAAAATATTCCGTGTTCTAGTTTCAGTAGGAGAATTGCCATTGTTAAAATTATTGGCAGTAATGGCATTATTATTATTATTATTATTATTATTATTATTATTATTAGATGTAATAGTCTAAAATACTTCACCAGCCAGAAATATTGAGAGGATAAAAGCAGGGAAGTCTAGAAGACTATTTAAAAGTTGAATATTTTAAAACAAAAAACTACAGCTTTGATGACCTTAGTATAGTTTTCAATCTTATAGAATATTTGCAAATATGAAAAAGCTACATATGGTATGAACCCTACTAATTTTAGTTTACCAATTGTTAAAAGAAACTATTTTAAAGTATTAATTTAAAAATGTATACCTAATCGCAACGTACGAAGTGTGGCTGAGACTAGAAATCACTTGACTCTGCAGGTTTGAGACCTGTCCGGGGCAACAGAGCGAGACCTAGTCTCAAAAAATAGCTGGGCGTGGTGGTATGCCTGTAATCCCAGCTACCTGGGAAGCTAAGGCTGGGGATTACTTGAGTCTGTACTATCCCAGGCAATGTGAGCCTACGGTTCATGGGGAAAATAGCGAGATTTAGTCTCAAAAAAAAAAAAAAAAATTTATACCTGAAATACATATATGGACAGAATTAGAGTTAGAAGTATTGATGCTCATACTTCTGTATACTTCCAAGGTATTTGAAAAAGGGATAAAATGGTGAGGTGAGAAGAATGGAAAAATAGTAATTTCTAATTTATTTCACAGAAATTGTATATATAAGAGAGATAATTAAATTGACTGGGTGGAATTACCTTTCCTACAATCTCTTAACTTTGCTGCTTTTATGTATGTTCTGCTAAAATTCTCTTTCCTCTACATATTATTCTGTAATTTAAGCCAACGTTGATATTTACATGTTTTTAAAATTTCCCCCTTCCTCAAATCCTAATATTTTCAAACTTTTAGGGCTCTGCAGTATAATTTATCCCAGATATAAAATCCTATAACAGGCTATAAAATGCAGTATTAAAAATACCCTGTTTAGTATTAACTAGAATTGCATTGAGTCCTTTAGAAATTATTTTAATGTTTCTAAATATTATAGTTGGAAATATTTCCTTCATTTATTGTTGGGTAAATACATACATAAAAAGATTTCAGTTCACATTTTTTAGTCACCATAATTACAGTGTTAATCAAAACCTTCATAGTGTGCCTTTTTTAAGGCACACACATATATATACATATATATATATATATATTCCTATATACATGTGCAGAGATATATAGTAACTTTGGTCACCCTGATCTAGGCCTTGTGTGGTTGTCACCCAGATCTAGGCCTAGTGTGGTTTACACAAATGTTTTTTTAACTCTTTATTGTCTGAATTTTGAAACATTCTCTTCTTTTTACCTTATTAAGTAGCAGCCTTAGCACCACTCAAGTCCAAACATGTTAGTCATTTCCCACCTATGTCAAAAAACATTTGTCATCTGATGTATATATAGGCCCTCCGAATTTCAAACCAAAAAGCCAAGCTCTCACTCAGGAATTCTCCACCTAAGAATGTAAAAAGCATTGGCAAGCTTCAAACGATTAATTAAGATTATATTTCAGCATTTAGTCATTATTTCTTATGTTCTAAAAAGAATACTGCTGAGCTAAACTATTTTAATCCATATAGGTATGAAAATGTGTCTCTGAAATAGTAGTTTATATTTTTAAAGGAACCTTTATATGCATGCACACACTTAACACCACAAAATTTTCTACCTTAGGAAAACTATCTTGAATATAGAGAAATCTTATAGAGAAAGGTATTTATCACTTTAGTTTGGGCACCACTAAATAGAGATAGCCGTGAATAGGAGAATAGAATATAATGCAGTTATTTAAAAGAATAGTTTTGGGAAAAGTCTTTAATAATAAGTTTTTTAATGACATGTTTTTAAACTATACACATTATGTTTGCAGTTGTGTAAAAAATATATAGAAAAAGTCTAAAAGGCAATCCTCAAACTTTTAATTAGTTAAGCAGTAAGACTTTAGATGATTTTTCTTTCTTCTGCTTTTCTTCCTTTTCCATATATCTTATAGTAAACACATATTACCTTTTTTTTTTTGAGACTTGATCTCACTATTTTTGCCTGTGGAACCACTGGCTCACGTTGCCCAGGGTACCACAGATTCAGGCAGTTCCCAGCCTCAGCTTCCCAGGTAGCTGGGATTACAGGTGCACACCACCACGTCGAGCTATTTTTTTTGAGACTAGGTCCTGTTACGTTGCTCCAGGCAGGACTCGAACTGTGATCCCCAGTTGTCGTTGTGGCTTCCTAGCTGCCGCTTACAGGCACACGCCACCGTGCCTTGCTACGTATTACCTTTTTAATCGTTAAAGAAAAAATAAACTTTAAGAAGAAAAAGTATACAAAGAAATTTAATTTATTCTAAGATGATATTTTGAATCAAATTGAAAAATAGGCTTTTGAACTGTTACAGAATTATTTTCCTTGAGTATAGAAATGAGTTAGGATGCAGCTTTTTGAGATTGTTAGACAACTGCTTCTTGAGACCTGAAATGACAAATAGAACTCAGTTCTCAGTACTTAGGGAATACAGTTCATATCACACTTATTCTCTAATCAAGTGTGAGCTAGCAAGCAAGTGATGAATGTGCCAGCCATCATGAATCATTCTCTTTTTTAAATAGAACCTGGTTAGCACAGCTTTTTAAATGCATGTGGTGAAAGCATAAAATAATTCTCTAAATAGTTCTCCACATCTGAAAGTGTCTTAAACAACTACTCTAAAGTTGACGGGGGTCATTAAAGTAAATCTTGAGTTAATTGTTGCCTTGTTTTTAATTAGTTATAATTTGAGCATATAGCTATGTTTTTTCTCATAAATATGAGCTGTTTTGCCTTCTGATGACTATAGTATAGTTGGGGGGAAAAGTTACTGTCTCGAAATACAAAAGTAAACTAAACAATAGAATCAGCCAGAATATATTATTTCATGAGCTTTGTGAAAAAGTCATGTCTAAAGAATATTTATGAGAAAGTTTTGACTGATTTTAATGTAATTATTATAGCTAACTCTAATCATAACTCCTTTCCCCCCCCCAAAGTTAAAAAATAAATGTAAAAAAATTTTTTGTCTTCGTTGAAGCTACACATGAAACATAGACCAAAAGTGAAACAAAACTGCTAAAGTGCTTTTAACCTGTGTTCTCATTTTAATTATATACACTTCTACTGACTTACAGTTGTAAACTTCGAGACTCTCATTATAGGTCCATGACTGTTTATGAATTTGTGATGTGGGGCTCTGTTTTTCACAGATGTATGCTATTGTTGTGAGGAGTCAAATTAGACGCATCTATAAATATCATGGCTAATAATTGTTAGCCTCATTTTGCATGACCGCTTATGGTCACCACATGTTGTCACAGGTACTGCTTATGGTGTTGGTGTCAAGGACTTCTTAGTGTTTTGGACATCCAAGTCCAGCCTCTGAGTGTGTGGAGAAATTCTGTAGCACACCTAGGTTTCCTTGCCTGGTATATGTGTTTAAAAGAATGCATACAGATAGATTTTTTTTTAAGTTTGACAATTTGCTATTGAATATATTTGTTTTAAGTATAGAAAGCATGAGATATATCTCATATATAGGGTGGCAACTCATAATTTATATATGGGATATTTAATTGAGAGATGTTATTTTCAGTCCTCTTCTTTTGTGAGCTCTTCTGTGAACTGCAAACTGTGTGCATGTGTATAAAAGGTTAAGAGCCCGGGTAGCTGAGTGGGGTGCCATGCTGTTAGCAGACGACGAAGGCAGTCTTACTCACCAGGTGCACGCCGTCAGCTCTGTAGAAGATTCCATCTTCATGGAGTCATCCCATGGTCCACTTTTTCTTGAAGCCAGGTAACATTCCCCACAACCAGTGGGTTGGCTTTGTTGGAGTTTTTCCAGTTGGAAAAACTAAAACCTAACTGTTCTCTTCCCTAACTTTTTTTTTTTTTTAAGAATAAAACAATGCCTCTTGGAAGAACTAACTCACAAGATGGAATGAACCTGTATTATCACTTTGCTTTGTAAAATAATAATTACGTAAGGAATGATTAAAAAGAAAAGATTAGCAATGGGAAGGATAAGAAATTAGAGTGCTGAGTGTTGTTTTGCCATGGCAAGAAGCATGAGCACCCTGGCATAGATTGTGGACTTGTCCTAGGGCTACACAGATTGCGTTTTCTGATAACTAATCTGACTATTCACTCATTGACTATTACAAAGGCAAAACAGATTGTTCAGTTTGCATTCTTGACTCCTAACTCTTTTGTATATGTCAGTGTCTTGGTGTTTTAGCAATCTGACTTTTGCTCCAAATCTGTTTGTTTAACTAAAGTCCTAAAACAGTTTCTATAATATGCTCTTAATTCTGTAAGTTTTCTGTATCACCTCAATTGTGTTCACTTAACTGAACTTCAGTGACACTTGAATAGAATGTTCCAATCTTTACTTTAAAGCTTTATCCTCTTTATGATAAGCTGTCATACTTGAGACTCTTGAGGGTGCTTAGCAGTTTTTTTAACTGAGCATGCTCACAAACTCAGTTTGTGATACAGGCTGCCCCTGTTCTTGTCATGCATAAGATGGCTTCTTTAATGTCATTTACCTTCCCGTCCATCATGTTCCATTATGTCCTTTAGTTGATACCATTGTCACTGCCTGTCTGACTAACACCAAGGTTTGGTTTTTTTTTTTTTATTTTGTTTTCTTTCTTTGATCAGCAGTAACCAAATTAATATAAACTTGGTAAATCATCCCTTTCCCCCTTTGGGATTTGGTAAATTTTTATGGATTCAATGTTTCCAGTGTTGACTTTAAATATTGCTCTTGGAAAAGTATTGTCACTTGTCACTTAACTGCTTACAAAATAGCTTTCAGTTCCTGGGGAGAGGAGATTGTACATTAAGCTCCATGATATTGACTCTCAAAATTGTGAGGTGTTAGTCTTCTCATTTGGAAGGACTGGTGGTGCTTAAGAATGGTAGGTTGATTTGTCTTAAGTTCTCCACTTCCCATGTGAAGAAAATATATAAAATTGTAGATGTTGTTTGCTTCCAAATAGTAGCTCATTATAAAGACATTTGTCTTTATCACTATCTGCTTTATGTCTGAAGGTAATGATTAAGCAATATATACTGATGTTTTTTGGTAACATTACTGTATGCAATTAGCCTGACAAGTGTGCTAATACTTCCCTAAAAGTAGACTGTTGTATAACTGATCTTTTCATACAAATCATGTTTTAAACATTAATTATATTTTCTGACTACAGGCACGTGACACAAGCTGACCTCAAGAGTTCCACGTTTTGGCTTCGAGCAAGTTTTGGTGCTACTGTTTTTGCAGTTTTGGGCTTTGCTATGTACAAAGCATTATTGAAACAGCGATGATTAAAAAATAAAATACTGGCCCTACCAAAAAAAAAAATACTTTTATGTACATTCTGAATGCTTTAAATTCTGCTAGAAATATTGAGATATTTATACATGCAGAGTTACTTTATTAATGTTTGTAATTCATGCATAAGAGTATTTTAATGATAGTTATAACTGCAGTATTGGCTAGCATATGGAAAGAAAACAGCTTAACAGCCAAACTAAATGGCTAAATTTCAGAGGCCAAAAGGGAACATTTTGTAAATAATGTACATAGTCAGGCAAGATATGGTCTCCCAAACTGAGTTCTAGAAATGTTTCTAGACATTTCCACATGGTATTGTTAGTGCTCAGTTGACTCACTCTCCTAGGATTAAGTCAGCTCAGAGATTGTATTTACTCATGGATCACTTATTTATTTCATATTTACTCAGAATGATCCTTTGGGTTCTTCAAGTACATAAGGCACAGTTTGCCATTTTCTCTCCATTTTTAAAAACAAAGTAAGTGTTAGCTTACCAGTACAACTTCCTTTCAGTCACAGTAGGCCAGCCTTTAAGCCATTGTGCAGTCTAGAAAATTGGATAGCTGCGTGTGAGGCTCTCTTTTAAAGAAGAAATAAGCTAAAGGCAATTAACAGAGGCATTACCTGTATGATTATGTTGCTTCATTTGTCAATATGTTGAATTTTATAGCCCTTTCAATCAAATGAGAAAAATTTGTATATTATCAATGGTTTTTGTTTAAATAAAACTGTCACCAATATTACTATTGAAATTCTTCCCAAAGTGTAAATCATTCTATAATGACTGTGTCTATTATAGTCTATTACAATAACTGCATGTGTCATGAAGTGTTCTATATCTGCCTAGGACAACCTAGAAGCAGCACTTTTTTTAATGGTAAAATAAATCTAATGAAAATAAACTCTCATGATATACCTATTTTTTCCATCATCAACCTTTTCAAGTATTTAAATAAATAACTGCGTGAACTGTGATCTTGAGTTTTTTTGTCTTACAAAGTAAATATTTCTGTATTGATGTGAATGAAATCTTCTTCTGGTTCTTATCTTTTCTACCTAGAAAATTATTTTTTATCCAAAAAGATAATACTAGGAAAAAAGACAAGTATGATTTGTATGTATAAGAAGAAATCTATTCTTAGACAAGATCAATTGTTTATCCCTTTACATATCTAAGTGATAGTTTCTGCTATGATTTACATGTTTTGTTTTCTTTTTTAACATCAGTTTTCCTCCTTTACTGTTCTGAGGGCTTTTCTCATAAGATTGCACTCCATGAGCCTCTAGTGATGGCATAACTTATTAACTACAAGATTGTAAAGTATTATGTGTTAAATATATTTGTGGACTTCTCTGTCACTCTCCCATTTTCATTCTAAATTTGAAGAAAAGGAAAAGTACCAAATATCTGTTCACTCTTCATTTTCTGAGAGTTTCCTATTTACCAAATAAATGTGTCAGTTACACAGCTTCTAATGATGGTTAATTCTTTGCTTTCAAATTCTTTTCTGACTTTAGTATTATTTTAAATGAATATACCTGATAGTTTGTTGTTTTTGTGAGAAATAGAGGAATGAAGGTAGTTTGCCAAGAACATGAAATTGATGTGTGTGTATATTTGGATTTTCTTTTTCTTTTCATTTGAAGCTTGGGTGTCTGTTTCACAGGTGGACAAACAGTAACTTTATCTCTTACTTGCTCTTCAATGTTCCCTTTGCTCCCCTTTGCTCAGCCTCATAACCTTCCCATCTACCATCAGTCTAGGACCACCAACCACATTAGCAGAGGGCATGCTCACTGTTTTCCTTTCTTTAACCTGCAGACACACATGCATATTTTTCTTTACTGCATATCCACTTTAGGGACTAGTAATTAATATTAGAAAATATGTGAATAAATATAGGCCTCGACTTCTGGTTTTTAGAATTTATTCAGAAGATGCAAGCTCTGCTTATTGAGGAAATAGGAATTTAGGAATGAATGGAAGCTTTTCCCCTATGCACAATTACATTATCTTTTAAAAGGGAAAATTTGAGACTGCTTGCCATTATGTTTTAATGAATAATGAAGCAATCTTTCTTTTACATACAATTTACTTTTTAAAAATTTTTTAATAATCAAATTGTTTATTTATATATAAATTCCACATCTTTGTAATCCCTGGGATTCATCCCCCCACCCTCCCTGACCATTCCCCCTCTGTCCCGCCCCCCCACCCCAAGTTGTGTACTCCAATTTGGTTGTTAGCTTGTTTTGACTTTTCTTCATAGCTTTTTGTTTATCTTTCCCGCGTCCCATATAATAGTGAGACCATTTGGTGTCTATCTTTTTGACTTGTTTCTGCTAATATGATTTCTTTTAGGTGTGTCCATGTTACCATAAATTCATCAAATTTGTTATTTTTAATTAATGAGTAATATTCCATTGTGTATATATACCATATCTTTTTCATCCATTCATCTGTTTTGGGACATTTGGGTTGTTTCCATGCCCTTGCAATTATAAATAGTGCTGCAATAAACATCCAGGCACAAGTGTCCCTTTGTACCCACATTGAGGTCTCCTTTTGGGTAGATTCCCGGAAGAGCATTTGCTGGATCAAATGGTAGTTCCATTTTCACTAGTTTGAGGGTCCTCCACACAGCTTTTCATAGTGGTTGAACCAGTTTACATTCCCACCAGCAGTGTAAGAGTGTTCCTTTCCACATCCACACCAGCACTTTTGCCTGTTTTTTTGATGCGGGCCATTCTCCCTGGTGTAAGGTGGTATCTCATTGTGATTTTTATTTGCATTTTACTGATTACTAGTGATGTTGAGCAATTTTTCATATGCCTGTTGGCCATATGTATTTCCTCTTTGAAAAAGTGTCTTTTCAGTTCTCCCCATTTTTTGATTGGGCTTCTTGTTTTGCTTTTGTTTAGTTGTGTGAATTCCTTGTGAATTTTCATTCTTAAACCCTCATCACTTTTGTGGAGGGCAAAATTTTTTTCCCATTCTGATGGACTTCTTTTAGTTTTTTCTGTTGTCTCTTTTGCTGTACAAAGGCTTTTTAGTTTGATGTAGTCCATCTGTTTATTTTTGGGGACTAGGTCTCGCTGTGTTGCCCTGAGCGGGACTCGAACCGCAATCCCTAGCCCCAGCACTTCATAGCTGAAGCTTACAGGCACGAGCCACCATGCCCAGCTTTAATGAGGCAGTCATTTGAAGAAACATCACTTTAAAGATTTGTAGTCCTGTGCCATAATAGCTTAACCCTACTAACATCAAGGGTCTATGGCTTTTTGCCATTCATTTATCTTTATCCTTCACATGTGACCAAAAATGAATGTCATTTCATTTTCTCAACACTTATGAATGCCAAAGGAGTGGGTTCTGTTAGGGATTTGGAGAGCACATAACTATTCTGGAATAAGTGGTAGGAGGGCTGTGGATTATTGTTGGTGCTTATCTGCACCCTCACCTGTCAGGGGATGACCAGAAAGGAAGGGTACCATTGAGCCACACAATCCTGAATGAGCTGAGAACTTTTCTGACCTGAGGAGGAGCAGTTGAATCATGAATAGCAGGGGGAAAAAAGCAGTAAATGCTCTAGCTCTGTGTAAGCATAAATCTTTGTTAAATACAGTCCCAGAAAGCAGCTAGTTTTCGCTTTGATGCCTCTTTTGTCTGAATTGTAGTAAAAGTGCATATAAAAGTGTCTTTAAAGCCCAACCGAATGGGAAAATATTTTTGCCCTCCACAAAAGTGACAAGGGTTTAAGAACGGAGAGCCACAAGGAATTCACACAAACAAAACAAGAAGCTCAATCAAAAAATGGGGAGAACTGAAAAGACACATTTCCATAGAGGAAATACATATGGCCAACAGGCATATGAAAAATTGCCCAACATCACTAGCAATACGGGGAATGCAAATCAAAACCACAATGAGATGCCATCTTACACCAGTAAGAATGGCCCACATCCAAAGAACGGGCAACAACAAGTGCTGGCATGGATGTGGAGAGAAAGGAACTCTTAACACTGCTGGTGGGAATGTAAACTGGTCCAACCACTATGGAAAGCTGTGTGGAGGACCCTCAAACTAAAGAAAATGGAACTACCATTTGACCCAGCAATTGCTCTTTTGGGGATCTACCCAAATGAGACCTCAATGTGGGTGCAAAGGGACACCTGTGCTCGGATGTTTATTGCAGCACTATAATTGCAAGGACATGGAAGCAACCTAAATGCCCCAAAACAGATGACTGGATGAAAAAAATGTGGTA
>PVHY01019408.1:0-27442 GCA_004024945.1 Uropsilus gracilis | reverse complement strand
TATATATATATATGTTTCACATCTTTGTATTCCCTGGGGATCACCCACCACCTTCCCTACCTGTCCACTCCCTCCTGTCCCCCCCCCCCTTGTGTTCTTTAGTTTGGTTACATGTCATTTCTTAAAATAATATTTAGATACTCGTGGATCCACTAAAGTTTTGAATTTTTAAAAAAAAGATCTGTTGCCCCAAATCTAACAGATGAAACCTCAAACTTCAAGACAACAGAGGAAAATATTGACTGTACAATTTACAAAGAGAAATGAATTCCCATTTCCTGGTGTCTTTCTTGTATCCCTCTGACCACCATCCCCATGTTCTTCCCCCACTCCTTGTCTCTTCTTAAATGATGAAATTGGATTAAACGGGGTTTGAACATTTTCTTAATAGAGCATAATGTTCATATTCTCATACCAAGCACTAGCAAAGAAGTAAGAGTACTAACTTTTACTGTCCAAGCGATTTTCTTCTAAAGACTATGGCATTTTTAAGTGTAAAGGATCTCCTTCTCTGGAGCTAATGTAAATTAATTTAGGAAAGTTGCAAAGTTTAAGAGAAACAACAATGGAGAAAAAATGAAAAAAATGCCAAACATAAATGACAGAAATAAAGGATGCAGTTTATTATGAACTTAAATAGTTAAATTTAAAAATACAACAGGGGAGCTTGAAGCAGACTCACTGAAACTTAGGATATAATCAACAAGATGAAGCAAAGGGTATTAGTAATTTTCCAAAACACCAACAAAAAGAGAAAAATTAAAATGAGGACAACATAAGAGTCTATGTGACATCAGCAGCATCATAATATTTTCAGAGGCAGAGGAGCGAAAGGGCAGAAATCCTGTTTGAAGATATAATAGCTGAGAATTTCTCTAGACTGGTGAAGGAAAAATATATGCAGATCTAGGAAGCTCAAGGAGTTGTGAACAAAATAAACCAAAACAGATGTATACAAAGACACAGTGTAATTAAAATGACAGAAATGAAAGATAGTGAGAATCCTAAGAGCTTCCAGTGAAAGGCAAAGATTGACATATAAGGAGAGCTTTATAAAACTTCAAGAGATTTCTCAGTAGAAACTGTACAAGCCAAAGGGGAATGGCATGGTGTTTTCAACATGCAGAAAAGAGCAAATCTCCACCCAAGTACCCTCTACACAGCTAGGTTAGGCTAATATTCATAGCTGAGAGTTATAAAAAAAAAAAAACTTTACGGATAAACAATATTTGAAAACATTAATTTCTTGAAGCCTGTCTTGCAAGAATTTTCAAAGGGACTTCTGTATTAAAAAGAGAAGCCTCAATTAGAAGCAATGAGACTCCAACAATATTGGGGAAGGAAGAGAGTAAAAATGAGAAGTAATGTAAGGATCTCAAGTATACTGTTAATTAATTTATGATAGGCCCTCATGATCAGCCCCAAACCTGAATCTTCTGCTTCAGGGTGAGATTCCAGCAAACTCTCCCCATGCTCAGCACCGAACTGGCTACTCTGGTGACCAGATCCAAGCCTGGGCTGAGGCATGAGGAATTTACCCTCTGGCCCACAATCCACCTAGCTGCCCCCAAAACAGGACCTAAGAAAAACTTTGGGAGAGGCCCCAGAATCATCTCATATGCAATGAAGCCTGAGATGCTGTTTCCACAATGAAGATCGTGGTTCGAGTCCCGCCAGGGGCACGTAGTGAGACCTAGTCCCAAAAAAATAACTGGGCGTGGTGGCGCGTGCCTATAATCCCAGCTACCTGGGAAGCTGAGGCTGGGGATTGCTTGAGCCCATAGTACTCCAGGCACCGTGAGCCTGCAGTTCCACAGGCAAAAAGCGAGACCTAGTCTCAACAAACAAACAAACAAAAAATGACCAACAGGCACATGAAAAAATGCTCAACATCACTAACACTCAGGAAAATGCAAATCAAAATCACAATGAGGTACCCTCTTACACCAGTAAGAATAGCCCACATCAAAAAAACCCGGGCAACAGCAAGTGCCGGCATGGATGTGGAACACTCTTACACTGCTGGTGGGAATGTAAACTGGTCCAGCTACTATGGAAAGCTGTGTGGAGGACCCTCAAACTAATGAAAATGGAACTACCATCTGACCCAGCAATCGCTCTTCTGGGAATCTACCCAAAGGAGACCTCAATGCTTGTACAAAGGGACACCTGTGCTAGGATGTTTACTGCAGCACTATTTATAATTGCAAGGACATGAAAACAACCCAAACGTCCCAAAACAGATGACTGGATGAAAAAGATGTGGTGTATATATACACAATGGAATATTACTCATCAATTAAAAATGACGAATTTGATGATTTTATGATAATATGGATGTACTTAGATGAAATCATATTAGCAGAAACAAGTCAGAAAGAAAAAGACAGTAGTTAAATGGTTTCACGAATATATGGGACATATGAAAAACAAGCAAAAGACCAGGAGGAAAAGTCAAAACAAGTTAACAACCAAACTGAAGTACACAACTTGGCGGGGGCGGGGGCACGGAAGAGGGTGGGAATGGTCAGGGAGGAAAGGCAGTGGGCGAATCTGGGAATTACAAAGATGTGAAATTTATATATAAATAAATTATTTGATATAAAAATAGCTCACTTTGATAAAATAGACAGAGGTGTTAAATAAGCCTTTCTCCAAAGAAGACTTACAGAAGACAAACACATGAAAAAATGATCCTTGTCACTTACCAAGAGAACCCAAATGAAAATTACAATGAGATACAAACTCATACCAGTGAGTATGACCCATATATTAAAAAAGCAAGAAACAGCAAGTGCTATTGAGGGTGTGGAGAAACAGAAACCCTCTTAGATTGTTGGTAGGACTATAGATGGATAGAAGTATGCAAAGAAGTGTGGAAAGAAGTATGCAAAGAAGTATGGAGATGAACTAATATCATTTTCAAACTCATTCAAAACATTGAAGGAAAAGGAACATTTCCAACACATTTTATGAGTCTAATATTACTATTACCAAAAACAGAAAAGGACATCACAAAAAGAAAACTACAGACCAATATCCATGATGAACAATGATGCAAAGATCCTCAACAAAATCTTAACAAACCAAATTCAACAACACATTAAAAGGTTCATACATCATGACCAAGTGGGATTTATTTCAGAGATATAGTTGTTTCAACATATGTATGTATATCAATATAATCACCACATAAACACAAGAAAAGATAAAGGCCATATAATCACCTCAATAGATGCAGAGAAAACATTTAACAAGTTCCAACATCCATGTATGGTAAAAACTCTTAGAAAAATGGAGACAGAAGGAACATACCTCAATGTAATAAGGAACATACATGACAAACCCACAGCTAACATCATAATCAGTTGTGAAAAATGAAAGACAAGGATGCTCACTTTTGCCACTATTTAACATAGTACTGAAAGCCCTTGCAGAAAAATTAGGCATGAGAAGTATATAAGTAAAATCCAAATTTGGAAAGAAGTAAAGCTATCATTTGCAGATGACATGATTATATATGTAAAAATCCTAAAGATGCCACTAAGATATAGCTGTAACAATAAATCAGTTTAACAAAGTATCAGGTTACAAAATCAATACATAAAAATTAGTTGCCTTCCAATATGCAAAGAATAAGCTAGAAGAGTTAGCAGTCAAGAAAACAATCCCATATATAATTGAACAAAAAAATTGAAAACATCTAGTACCTACACAGTGAAAACTCTAAGACATTAAGTAAACAGAAGACTCAAAGAAATGAAAACCCACTCAGTGCTTATGAGTCAGAGGAATTAACATTGTTTGAATGACCATTTAACACAAAACAATATACATTTTCAATGTAATCCCTATTAAAACTTCAATGTCATTCTTCAATTAAATGAATCAGTAGTGAAGTTCATATGGAACCACAAATGGCCCCAAATAGCCAAAGCAATCATGACAAAAATGAGGAATAATGATGGACTCATACTCCCAAACTTCAAACTATACTACAAAATATAATAATCAAAATAGAATTATACTGGGAAAAAACATTTGCACAAACCAATGGAATAGAATTTAGAGCCCAGATATAAATCATACCTAAAAAATAGTTAATTTATGAAAAACTACTTTAGTGTATAGGTTGGATAAAGGAAAGCATCTTCAATATATGATGCTGGAAAACTGGACAGCAATATGCAAAAAATGAGCCTAGACCATTATTTTACATCAGACATAAAAGTCAACTATAAAATGGACAAAAGACTTGGATGTAAGTTCCGATATCATAAAAAATCAAACAAAAGGTTCTCAAGTTCAACTTGGATAAAAGACAGTAGAAGAAAGGCAAAGGAGACTTCCCAGGGTGGGAGGAACCAAGATTTATAAACACCACCACAGCCTCAAATTCAGAGGCAATAAGGCATAGCTGAGTAGTGCCAACACATTTGGATAATTAGATCGGTTTACATTTTAGCTGGGAGGAACATACAAGGGATTTCGCATGGGATATGGGACATACTGTTACATGGAATGAAACAAAATGAATACCTTTGGTTCTGTATTCTGAGAGAGGGAGTAAAATAAAACAAAGGGCAGTCCCAGCATCATTTGTTCAAAAGACCATCCTTTCCTCCTTTAGATAGTCTTGGCACTCTTATCAAAAATCATTTGATCATACATGTGGAAGTTTATTTCTGGGTTACCTATTCTATTCCTTGGTATATATGCCTACCTTTATACCAATAACATACTTTTGAATACTGTAGCTTTAGACCAAGTAGAAAGGTGAGTAGTTTAGTTTTATTCTTGTTTGAAATTGTTTTGCCTATGCTTGAATGCTAGAGATTTTATATGAATTCTATAATGGGTTTTTCAATTCCAGCAAAAATGCCATTGGGATTTTGATAGGGATTTCACTGACTCTATAGATCACTTTAGGAAGTATTTACATTTGAATATTGTTTTCCAATATGTAAACATGGGCTGCTTTTCCATTTATTTATGTCTTCTTTAATTTCTTCCAGCTTCAATGTTTTATAGTTTTCATTACAGAAGATTTTCATTTCCTTGACTACATTGTTTCCAAAATATTGTATTCTTTTAGATACTAATGAGAATGGGATTGCTTTGTAATTGCCTTTTCAGATTGTCACTGCTTGCCTGTAGCAATGCAACTAATTGCTGTATACTGACTTTGAATTCTGATTTTTCATTAATTCATTTACATGTCTAACAGATTTTTGAAGCATATTTAGGTTTCTCTATGTATAATATCACATCTGAAAAGAAAACTCATTTTTCTTCTTCCTTTCAAATTTGGAAGTATTTTATTTTTTATTGTTTTCTTTGACTTTTATTTTATACAGGTAATATTGGTCCACATCACATGATTTAGACATATAGGATCACTGAATTCAACTCTTACCACACCACACCCATCACCAGGACACCTATACTCCTCCACTGTAATCGTTTGTCTTCTCTCTTCATTTCACTTTCCCTTTCCCCCCCTCAAACTTTGTTAGCTACAGTTCTACTATCAGAAATCTAGAAAGATTTTATTTTTACTTTAACTCTTTGTTTTGTTTCTCTATATTCCACACACAAATGATATCATCCGATATTTGTCTTTCTCCTTCTGACTTATTTTGCTTGGCATAATCCCCTCCAGCTCCATCCAGAATTTGTCTCTCTCCTGACTTATTTTGCTTGGCATAATCTCCTTGAGTTCCATCCATGTTGCCACAAATGGCAGGAGCTTATCATTTTTACAGCTAAATAGCATTCCATTGTGTGTATATAAATCACATCTTTCAAATCTACTCATCTGGTATTGGGAGATTATGTTGTTTTCATAGTTTGGCTATTGTAATTAATGCTACAATGAACATAGGGGTACATATATCCTTTTGAATTACTGTTTTTACATTCCTGGAATACATTCCAGGGAATGAAATTGCAACAACATATGATAGATATATTATTTTATATTTTGAGAAATTTCTATATTGCTTTCTATAGGAGCTAGACCAGTCTACATTCCCACCAACAGAGTACAAGTGCCCCTTTATTGCCCTTTATCCTCTCCAATATTTGTTGCTTCTGGTATTTTTCATGTCATTGTTTTGATTTATACTTCCCTGATACTAATATTATTTTTTCATATGCCTGTTGGCCAAATGTATGCCAACTTTATGAAATATCTACTTAGTATTCTGCCCATTTAGGAATTGGGTTATTTATTTTCTTTTTGTTCAGTTGTATGAATTCTTTGAAGATCTTGGATATCAGTTCCTTGTCAGATATATGACATACAAATATTTTCTACCATTCAGTAAGTCTTTTTGATTTAGTGGTAGATACTTTTGCTGTGCAGAACCTTTTAAGTTTGATGTAGTCTGTATTATCTTTTATTTTCCTTATTGATAGAAACAAATATGCAAAGACATCAATGAAACCTATGACTTGAAGTGTTTTGCCTGTTTCTGTCTATGTATTTTATGATATCGGAACTTACATTCAAGTCTTTTGTCCATTTTATAGTTGACTTTTATGTCTGATGTAAAATAATGGTCTAGGCTCATTTTTTGCATATTGCTGACAGTTTTCTAGCATCATATATTGAAGATGCTTTCCTTTATCCAACCTATACACTAAAGTAGTTTTTCATAAATTAACTATTTTTTAGGTATGATTTATATCTGGGCTCTAAATTCTATTCCATTAACCATTAACATCTTACACCAGTAAGAAAGACCCATATCAAAAAAACAGGCAACATCAAGTGTTGGCATGGTTTAGAAAGGAACACTTACACTGCTGATGGGAGAGCAAACTGGTCCAATCACTATGGAAAGCAGTGTGGAGGATAATCAAACAAATTAACTACCATTAGATCCAGCAAGCTTACCAATGGGAATCTACCCAAAGGATACAAAAACACTAATTCAAAAGGAACACCTGTACCTGTGAAATGCTTTCCCTGCATTTATTGATGTAATCATATAATTAAAAATTAATATATTTTATTAATGACATACCATTATTTCACATCTGCACTAATATTTTGACAATATAGGATTTCTCATTTTAGGTTTGATCATCATAACTCTCCCACCACCAAAGCACCCATGGTCTTTCACCATAGTCTGTTGTATTTTCCCTCCATCTTCATCCCACCCTCTCTTCCTCACCCCCTATTCTTTGGGATACCTAAGATCTATGGTGAGTTTTCAAGGATTGGTTTTAAAACTTATCTTTGTATGACCCTTTGCTTGGTTTCTTTATGTTCCACGTGTAAGTGACACTATCCAGTATTTGTCTTTCATCTGATTCATTTCATTTAGCACAATCCCTTCCAGCTTCATTCATGTTGCTAATGGCTTGAGGTTATTCTTTCAGATAGTTGAGTTGTATTTCATTATGTATCTATACCACATATTCTTGATTCATCATTTGTTTTGGGGACATTTGGATTGTTTCTACGTCTTGGTTATTGTAAATGGTGCTGCAACAAACATAGGAGTGCAGGTTTCCTTTCAAATTAATGTTTTTGTGTCCTTTGGGTATGTTCTTAGGAGTGGAATTGCTGGACCATATGGTAGGTATATTTTTAGTGTTCTCAGAAACCTCCACACAGTGTTCTGTAGTGACTGGACCAGTTTGCATTCCCACCAGCATTGTAAGAAGGTTCATTTTTACCACATCCTTGTCAGCATTTGTTATTTCTAGTTTTTTAAAAAAATATAGGCCATTCTTAGTAAGATGAGGTTTTGTGATTTTGATTTGCATTTTCCTGATTATAAGTGATGTTGAACATTTTTCATATGCCTCTTGGCTATTTGCACTTCTTCAGAGAAGTGTCTTTTTTTTCAGTTCTTCTGCACATTTCTTGATTAGGTTGTTTGCTTTGTTTTTGTTGAATTGTATCAGCTCATTGTAGGTCTTTGATATAATTTCCTTATCACTTTCACAATGTGCAAATATTTTCTCCCATTCCAAATATTTTCTCTTTGTTTTGGTTGTTGTCTCTTTTGCTGCATAGAAGTTTTTTAGTTTGATGTAGCTCCATCTTTTTATCTTCTCCAATTTTTTTGGTGTCTGGAATGATTCTGGAAAGATGTTTTTGAGACTAAAGTCACGGAGTGTTTTGTCTATATTTTTGTGTATGTATCTTATAGTTTTAGGTTTGACATTCAAGTTTTTTATTTATTTTGAGTGGATTTTTGTGTATGGTGTGTAATAGCAGTGTAGTTTCATTTTTTTTGCATGTGGCAGCCCAGTTTTCCCAGCATCATTTATCAAAGAGGTTTTCCTTGTTCCAGTATATATTATTTACTTCTTTTTTCACTTTAATTTTTTTATTTTGTGCATACAATCTTGGTCTTATTTGTGTAGTTATGACTCATTCTTTTCTCCTCTCCTCCGCCTCCAGTGGCTCCCACCTCCCTTTCCCTGCAAGTTACTGATCGCTGTTTGGCCAATTGTTCTTTTTTCTTTTTGGCTTAGATTTCCAGGGGTGACTTCATAGTGAGTAACTACTCCAAGCAAGTCTGATGACCTCTTATGGTTGGATTTGTGGAGCTGCTGTCCTGGTACCTTGGTTGTGGCACTTTCTTTGATGGAGGTGATTGCTTCCTTTTCTCCAGACCTGTGTGATTACAGGGTTTCATGCCTCCTCCTCTAATCTGATGTTTGTTCCATTTGCTGCTTCCAGATCTTATTGTTTTGGTGTCTGGGGTTAGGTTCACAACTCTTAGACAATTGTGGTAGAGTGGTCCCCTAGTGGGGGCAATCTCTGGTGTGGATGGTCCAGCTCCTCTCCTCTTTCCTGTTTTGCAGTTCTGAGTGGGGTCTCAGTCTCATCTCTCTAGCTTTTTTCATCTTTTGTGGTAGGAGGTTGCTTCATTGGTGTTGACATGTCATTGCATCAGGGGTTTGATTCCATGGTCCCCTTAAACATTGTCAGTGTAGTACTATTGTAGGTCATCTCTTTAGTTGGAGTTACAGTTTTGTCTCTCATGGTTCTGGTCATGCACTGTTTGGGTCCCACTAAGGAGACTAGTGTGTCCAGGGCCTTTGTTCTCCTCTCATGTGCCTGTAGCCAGATTGATTTTCTCCTCATTCCTAGGAGAGTTTGTTAGAGGTGGGAGAGCACCAGAGTGGGACATCCCCTTGCCTGCCTACCACCAGGGCTACCACCTCCATCTCTGAACCCCAAAGAGACAGAGAATGGCTCCACCCAGCTCACCTCCCCTATGTCCCTGGTCCCCAAGGGTACAGTGGAACAAGGCTCCACCTAGCCTATTGGCATCTGGAACTGTGGCAAAAGCTGCAACCCTAGGATGCCCCAGGGGGTCCCTATATTATTTACATCTTTGTCATGGATTAGTTAACCACATATGTGTGGTGTTATTTCTGAGGTTTCAATTATATTCCACCAGTCTCTCTGTGTGTTTTTGTTCTAGTACCATGCTGTATTATTATGCCTTTGTAGTATAGTTTAAAGTCTGGGTGTATAATACCTTTCTGTTCTTCCCCTTTTAGTTAGGAGAGCTTTAGCTATTTATGTTGTTTTTTTGTGGTTCCATATGAATTTCAACAATATTTGTTCCATACAATTGGAATAAACTAAACTTATTTAAACATACCAAAAGATATATATCTTGGCAAGTGAGCTCTCAGCCTCAGCAGTGGTTCATTTTGTGAACCCCCTTAGCACAAGTGGGGTTCACCTTGAGACATAAGCCTCATTTTATGAACTCTCACTAGCCCAGCTTGGGACTCACCTAGGCATATGAGAAATGAAACCATAAAATATTTGAGTGAAATTATGTTGGTGCATGATAGGACATCTACTTCAAAGGTTTACTTGGGGATACAACTGTGATGTAAAGGAAAATGAAAGCAAAATCAATAAGTGGGGTATATCAAGCTAATAAATTTTTGTATCTCAAAAAGAAAGCATCATAAAAACACAGTAACTGCTCCAGGTTCTGCAGCCTGGAGGGGAGGCTTTGGGAAGGGGAAACTCTCTTGCACAGAGGGTGCAGGGGGAGTAGAGGCTCCTCTCTGGGGGAAGCTAAGGCTACCTAGCTATCTCCATGTGGCTTGAGGCTCCACCCATCTCCACCTCCATATCCAGTTGGGAGGGACCACATCCCCTCCAGGTTCTGCAGCCTGGAGGGGAGGCCTCAGGAAAGGGGAACTCTTTTGCACAGAGGGTGCAGCCAGTGCGTGGGCTGGGGGTTTGTCCCTCTGGTTCATTCCCACCTCAGTCATTTTTCAGCTTGAATGAGAGAAAGAACAGCCCAGATACAGATATTACTGGAAGAGATAGAGAAATAAAAGCCCCGAGCACATCCATCACCTGCCCAAAAAGAGCATCGTTGGTACTCCAAGAATCAAAATGGTTGAGGATGAGAGGGAGGAACATCGACAACGTTTTTGGTGCTGGAGCTAAATTCTCCATCCAGAGACACTTTCAATGTGAGCAAGGAGCTCCCCCATCTCAATGGGGGAACAAACCACAGAGGAGTATCAGTAAGAAATGGGGAGAGTCACTCCACACACCAGACCTACAAGAGGTTCGCCAACATGCTCCAAAGGGCCACCTGCCCTAAGTTTATTCATGGAGAACTGATCAGCCTGGTCTGCAGTCCCCTAGGAATGCAGGACTTCACCCAGGAGGACAGTGCTTCAGAAAGAAAACAAAGAGACCAAGGGTCAATCATCAACCAACAACTGATGACAGGAAAGGAACTGGAGTAACCAGAGGAGGGACCAGAGGAAGGGAAAGAGGGGGGAGAGGGGGAGGACCATGCCTACAAACACAAGCTATGTTAGCAAACAGTAAGAAAAATAAAAATAAATAAGTAAAAAAAAAAACCACAGTAACTGACAGACTGGGATAGCTGTTTGCACATCACACACCTAATAAGAGCTAATTTCCAAGCTGTGTAAAATGGTTAAACAATTAAACACCACCCTCCCTGCAAGACAATTTCATCAAAATATGGGCAAAATACCTGAGTAGACAGGTTTTTTTTGGTAAAGAAGTCATTTAGATTACATACAGACACATAAAAAATTGTCACTTACAAGGGAAATGTAAATGAAAACTGTGAGATATTATCTTAACCTTGTGAAAATGGACCTTATTAAAAAGAATGAAGACAGCAAATGTTGGCAAGAATGCAGGGAAAGAATATTCTCATCCAATATTGGTGGGAATGTAAGTTGATGCAGCCTCTAAAAATAAAAATGGAAACCCTATAGGATCCAGCAATACATCTGCTAGATATTTATCTAAAGAATATGAAAGCTCCAATACAAAAAGAGTACTCCTAGGTTCATAGCAGTACTGTTCACAATTGCCTAATCTCAACTTAGAACCAATCTAAGTTCCCACTGACGGATGACTGGATAAAGAAATTGTGGAATACATATTCAATAGAATACTACTTGGCTATTAAAAATGATAAAAGAATGCCCTTTGGAACAAAAGAACACCTTGAAATGATTATATTAAGTGAAATAAGTCAGTGAAAGACACATTGGAGGGTTTCACTTATCTGTGAAAGTATACAGACAAAACATAGGAAAATAAATTTTTTGGCTTAGTGAAGAAAATACTTGCTACAAGAAGGTGAAGGGTAGAGGGAAGAGGGTTGGGGGAATGAAAAGTGCAGGGCATTGATATGGGAGGTTTGGTAGAGGATGAGTGGAGGCTATGCACAAATGGACTAGTAAAAACGTCACCTTACAGTTATTAGGAATTGATATGTTTAATGTTTCTAATTAAGTCCTTTTTGTGTGTTTTTGCTAGGACTTCCAATACTGTGTTGAATCATGTGGGTCAGAGTTGACATTTTTTTCTTGTCCCCGATGATAGGGGAGATGCTTTCATTTTTCTCCATTGGCTATTATATTTGCTGTGCTGTGTCCCATATGGTTTCTATTATGTTGAGCTATATTCTTACAATTTCCATTTATTTGAGAATTTTTATAATGAATGGTTGCTGAATCTTGTCAGTTTTCCCCAGCATTTGTTGATGTGATTATGTTATTATTATCATTCTTTTTGTTGAGAATGACATTGAATTGTATATATTGAACAATCTTTGCTTCCCTATGATGAATCCCACTTGATCATGATATATTAATGTCTTTATATAATTCTGTGTTCAATTTGCAACAATTATGTTGAAGATATTTGCATCAATAGGTAATAGAGATATTGATCCATACTTTCTTTTATATGTGTCCTTGTCTTGTTTTGGAATCAGGATGATTTTGGTCTTGTAAAATGTGTTTGGGTGTTTACCCATCTGCAATTATTTTAAAGATTTGAGAACTATAAGCATTAGATCTTCTTTCAAATTTGTTGAAATTAACTAGTGATGTCATCTGGCCCAGACGTTCATTCTTTTCTTTTCTTATTTGAATTTTGAGGTTATGCTTTTTGCTCTTTCATATATGTGTTTGTTTCACTCACTTGCCACCAAACCACCTTTCTTTCCTAGTCTAAATTTTATAATTGTCATATACTTTTACACATTTTTAATTATTTAATTAAATTGAGGTACTATTAGGTTACCACCATTGGGTGCTTACAACTAACCCCCCCATATTCCAACACCACAGACCATTGCTTCATCCCCTTTTTGTTCATACCTCTCTCCCATCCCCTCCTTGGTGCTTCAGTTCTGTAGTCAGCTATAAAGGATTATTTTGTAATCTTGTCCTTATCTGATTATTTGTTTATTACTTTATATTCCACATATGAGTGACACCATGTGGTATTAATATTTCTCCTTCTTATTTATTTTATTTAGTAGTATTGCTTCCAGTTCCATCCAGGTTGCCACAAATGGCATGAGCTTCTTTTTTGACCACTGAGTAATTGTTCCATTGTGTATATATACAACATCTTGATTCACTCACTTGTTCTGGGGTACTCTAGTTATTTCCATAATTTAGCTATAGTAACAGGGGGGCGCAAGTTTATTTATTTTTGAATTCGTGTTTTTGAATTTTGGGGGTAGATATAGAGAAGTGGATTCCTTCTTCTTTTTTTTTTTTTTTAGCATCTGTAGATGTGTCCTGAAATAGGTTTCTGGAGTGTAGGTCTTAGAGTGTTTTGTTCATATTTTCCTCTATGTATTTTATGGTTTCAGGTTTTATATCTAAGTCTTTTATCCATTTTGAGTTGGTTTTTGTACATGGTATGAAGGAATAGTCTAGATTCATTCTTCTGCATGTAGTATTTCAGTTTTCCCTACACCATTTATTGAAGAAGCTATCCTTGTTCTCTGTAAGTTTTTGGCCCCTTTGTCAAAAATTAGTTGACCATATACGTGTGACTTTATTTCTGGGTACTCAATTCTGTTCCATTGTTCCGGTTTCTGTATTTGTTCCAGTACCATGCAGTTTTAATTATTATGGCTTTGTAGTATAGTTTGAAGTCTGGGATTGTAATAACTCCAATCTCTCTTCTTTTGGTCAGGAGAATTCTGGATTTTCGAGGTCTTTCATTATTCCATATTAATTTCAGTAGTTTTGTTCTATCTCTTTAAATAAAGTCATTGGAATTTTTATTGAAATTCCATGGAATCTATAGATTACTTTTGGTAGAATGACCTTTTTGATAATGTAAATTCTTCCAATCCATGAGCAGGAAATACCTTTACATTTTTCTATGTCTCTATTTTTTTAAACAATGTTTTATAGCTTTCCTCGTATAGATCTTTCACTTCTTTTACCAGGTTTATTCCCAGGTATTTAATTTTCATTGGTGCAATGGTAAATGGAGTGGTTTTTTAAAATTTCTTCTTCTGATTTTTTTTTTGCATGTAGGAGGGCTAATGATTTTTGTGTGTTGATTTTTTAACTAGCTACCTTACTGAACTGCTTTATTGTTTCGATTAGTTTTTCTGTGGATTTTTTTTGGTTTTCTACATAAAATATCATGTCATCTGCATAGTTTCATTTCTTTTTTTCCTATTTGTATTCTTTTTATATCTTTCTCTTGCCTTATTGCCCTAGCTAGTACTTTCAGTACTATGCTGTAGTAGTGAGACTGGGCATCCTTGGCTAGTTCCAGATCATAGTAGAAATGATTTCTGTTTTTTTCCCATTGAGGATGATGTTTGCTGTGGCTTTGTCATAAATGGGTTTTATTATATTGAGATAAATTCCTTTTATTCCTATTTTTTCAAGGGCTTTCATCATGAATGGGTGCTGAATTTTATCAAATGTTATTTCTGCATCTATTGATATGATCGTATTGTTTTTGGTTTTCTCATTGATAATGTGATGAAGCATGTTGATTGATTTTTGAATGTTGAACCATTCCTGTCCCCCTGGAATGAATCCCACTTGGTTGTGGTGAATAATCCTTTTTATGCACTGTTGGATTCTATTTGCCAGGATTTTGTTTAGAATTTTTGTGTCTGTGTTCATTAGGGAGAGTGGACTGTAGTTTTCTTTCTTTGTGCTATCTTTGTTAGGTTTCGGTATTAGTGTAACGTGTGCTTCATAAAATGTAATCAGTCATTTTTGTTATTTCTCAATTTTTTTGAAGAATTTTAGTAAGTCTAGGATTATTTCATCTTTGAATGTTTGGTAGAACTTATTTGTTAAACCATCTGGTCCTGGGCTCTTGTTTTTAGCGAGAGTACTCATGACTGCTCCAATTTTACTACTTGTGATTGGCCTGTTTAAATCCTCTATTTCTTTTTGACTTGTTTCTGCTAATGTGATTCTTCTAAGTACATCCATGTTATCATAAAATCATCAAATTTGTCATTTTTAATTGATGAGTAATATTCCGTTGTGTATATATACCACATCTTTTTCATCCAGTCATCTGTTTTGGGGGTTTCACTAGTATATGGGATATATAGTTAAAAATAAACAAAAGTCATGAGGGAAAGTCAAAACAAGCTAACAAATTACAAGACACTTCGAAATAAAATGAACGAAGATGTGGGAGATGAAAAAACAAAGCAAGCTAACAACCAAACTGAAGTACACAACTCAGGGCGGGGAGGAGAGGGTGGGAGAGGTCAGGGAGGGTGAGGAGGGTGAACCCCAAGGATTACAAAGATGTGAAATTTATATATAAGTAAATTATTTTTTTTAAATGTAAGTAAAATTCCTTTATTTCTTTTTTGTTCAATTTTGGGTGGCTTTATCATTCCAGGAATTTGGTCATTTCATACAGGTTATTGTATTTGTATATAGATGTTCATGGTCATTTCGAATTTGTGCTGTGTCAGTTCTAATTTTTCTTTTTTCATTTATGATCCTGTTTGAGTTTTCTCCCTTCTTTTCTTTGTGACCCTTGCTAGGGGTTTATGTATTTTATTTATTTTTTCAAAGAACCAACTTTTGGTTTTATCTTCTGGATTGTCTTTTTGGTTTCTATATCATTTATTTCTGCTTTGATTTTTATTATTTCTTATCTTCTGCTTGTTTGGGGATTTTTTTGTTGCTCTTTTTCTAGTTCCTTGAATTGGGAGATTAGGTTGCTTCTTTAATTTGTTTCTTGCTTTTGGATATAAACCTGTATTGCTATGAACCTTCCTGTTAATACTGCTTTTACTAATTCCCATACATTTTGGAATGTTTTTGTCATCTTTATCATTTGTTTCAATGTGAGTTTTAATTTCTTCTTTGATTTCCTCATTTACCCAGTGGTCTTCCAGTAGCCTGTTGTTCAGTCTCCATGTAGTGTACCCTCTCCTTGTTTTCTTTTCATTGTTGATATCTAGTTTGATACTTTTATGATTAGAAAAAAAGTTGGTGTTATTTTAAACTTTGTGTACCCATGCTTACGTTATGGCCTAATATATGATCAATTTTGGAGAAAGATTCATGCATTTTTTTAAAAGAAAGTGTATTCTTTTCCTTGGGGGTGCACTGTCCTATAGATATCTATTAGGTCCACTTGGTATAGATCTTCCTTTAAAGTTTTTGGTTCTTTGTATAGTTTCTGTTTTGTTGAGGTGTCTTTTGTTGAGAGTGGAGTGTTAAAGTCTTCTACCACATATGTATTTCCCCCAATGTTTGCTTTCAGTTCTGCTAGTAGTTGTCTTATGAATTTTGTGCTCCCTTGTTTGGCGAGTAAATGTTAATAATTGTAATGTCTTTCTGGTGGATTAATCCTGTTATCATTAGGTAGTGATCTTCTTTGTCCTTTGTTACTTTTTAAAATTTGAAACCTGCTTTATCTGTTATAAGAATGACTACCCCTGCCTTCTTTTGGGGACCATTTGCTTGAAGGATTGTTTTCCATCCCTTTACTCTCAGTCTGTGTTTATCTTTACAGTTTAAATATGTTTCCTGGAGGCAGCAGAATGTTGGGTTCTGTTTTTCAGTCCAGTCTGCTACTCCGTGTCTTTTGATTAATGAGTTTAAACCATTAACATTTAGGGTGATTATTGATGCTTGAGATTCTGATGTTGTTTTTTTTGGTGGTCATTTTGAAGTTCCGATTTGCTTTCTAGTTTTATTCTATTTATTTTTCTGTTGGTTATGATCTTGGGACTTCTTGTAAGATTTCTTGGAGTGGGAATTTAGTGGTAGCGAATTTCTGGAGACTTTGCTTGTCTGAAAAGGTTTTAATTTTTCCTTCATAAAGGAAGAAGAGCTTCGTATGGCAGAGTACTCTTCTTTTCTTTTCTTTTTTTAGACTAGGTCTCGCTATTTTTGCCTGTGGAACTGCAGGCTCACATTGCCCAGGTTACCTCAGACTCAAGCAATCTCCAGTCTCAGCTTCCCAGGTAGCTGGGATTACAGGCACGTGCCACCATGCCCAGCTATGTTTTTGGGACTAGATTTCGCTACGTGCCAGGGTGGGACTCGCACTGCGATCCCTGGCCGCAGCCGTGGCTTCCTAGGGTGCTGCTTGCAGGCATGCACCACCATGCTTGGCCTTGGCAGAATACTCTTGACTGGCATTTTTTTTGTCCTATAGTTTTTTTTTTTTAATGTAGCTCCAGTCTCTCCTTGCCTGGAGTGTCTCTTAGGGAAGTCTGAAGTCAGCCTAATAGATTTTTCTTTGTATGATATCCATTTCCAATCTCTAGTCAGTTTCATTATTCTTTTCTTATCTTGGACTCTTGGAAGTTTTACAATGATGTGTCTTGCTGTGGTTTTTCTTTCATTAATGTAGTTTGGTGTCCTTCTGGCTTCCTGTGTGTGTATTTTCATTTCCTTTTTCAGGTTTGGGAAGTTTTCCTCAATTATTTCCTTAAATAGCCTTTCCGTTCTCATGTTGCTGTCTTCTCCTTCTGGTATTCCAATTACTCTTGTATTTCCTCTCTTTAAGGAATCTGATAGATCTCTGAGTTTTTCTTCTCTTTTCTTCCTTTGTATTTCTCTCTCTCTCTTTCTTTCTTTGCCTTTTCTATTTCAGTATCCACGAGGATACTGATTCTTTCTTCTATTTCCTCCAATGTTTTCATGGCTTTTCCTTGCATTTTTGAGTTTGGCTGTTGCTTCCTCCTATGTCTTTTTAAAAAACATTATTTATTTTTATTCTTTAGATCACAACCTCAGTAAATGGTTTTTGGGATACCTCCCCCTCCCTCCTCCCTCTGGTGCCCCCTCCATTCTCTCATATCCCTTTCTTTGTTGTTTGCTAGTCTGCATTAAGTCCATTTATCTCTTACTTTCCTGTGGCAGTGTTCTTTCATTGGGTGAGGGACTGTTGTGGAACCAGGCAAACCTTGCTGATAGGTTTTCCATCTTAAGTTTACATTGGGCAGCCAGTCTATATTTATTCGTGGTCTGTCCATGTTTTCTTGTTGCAGGTTGTGTTCTCTGGTCTCATCTCTTCTGTTTTGCTGCTTTACCTTATGGTTCTGGTGTCAGATTTAGGGGGTCTCACCCCCCAGCCAGTGTTGGTGAAGAAGTTTCTCTGTGGATACAGGTGTCTGTGAATGGCTATTGTAGATCATCTCCTCTGCCTCAGTTTGCAGCTTTGCTGTGGGGCCACCGCCCCCATCTTTGGCCTTCCTTTCCTCTCCCATAGTGTGGGGAGGGGCCTTGCTCTCCTTGAAGGCATCTCCAAAATGAGGTCTTGGGTCTTCTTGATCCAGTGAGTACACAGGTGCACTTCATGACATTGCATTTCTACAGTTGTTTCTCTTGTCTTGCATGCACTGGTTCTCTTGGTTGTCCGTCTGCTGTGTCCAGCTCAGGCTTGTGGGCTGGATTTTTTCATGGTTCCTCATCCATTCTATGATGGTGTTTCTGTTGTGCATGTTCTTGCTCTTCTTGAAGATTACCTGGAGTGAGAGCGAAATGGAAGGGGCATTCCCCCCCCTACCCCCACCCATGCACTGGTACCTCCCTACATGGGGCTGGGGCCCAGATGGTTGAGCATGTGCCCTTCCATACTCCCCTTGGGCTAGCAGCAGGGGGAACATGGTTCTGTTGATCTGGGCTGCAGATGGCTGCCCTGTGCAGCAACCATTTGCTGGTGGATGGGCCTAAAAAAAACCCTACCCTGTCCCCCCTCTTGGGTTCACCAGGCTTGGTGGGGGTGGTGCATGCCTGTAGTCCCAACTATTTGGGAGGCTGAGACAGGAGGATCTCTTGATTTCTTCCCTTAACTTGTTTAATCCTTTAGTCATGCTGAATTTGAGTTCTTTGACTGTCAGATATGGTATTTCTTCTATGTCATCTTTATTGGATTCTGGAGACTGTTCTTCCTTTAGTGAAGTGTTGTTTCCTGTAGGGTTTTCTTGAGTATTGGCATTTTCCCTCCTTCCTATGCTTTGCTTTCAGATTTGCTCCACATATTGGTAATCTATGGCTCTTATATTGGTTGGCATGGTAATTAGAGACCTTTACCAGGTTGTGATTAATTCTACCTTTGTACCTATGCTGCTGTGGTGATTGACTTCCTTTCTTCTATTGGCTGTTTTGAGAGGCTTTATTCCTTTGCAGTCAAAGAAGGTGATGGGCAGATGAGGCTTGTGTTGTAGAATCTCCTTTCTTCTGTCTCTGTATTTATCTCTCTTAAGCTGATTTAGTCTAGCCTTTTCTTCTGTTTTTCTCTGAGAGTATGTACCTGTGTGTGATTTTGGCTAGTAGTATTACTGGGGTTATTGATCTATTCTCCTTCCCCCTTTAAAAAAAATATTTATTCATTTATATTATTATTATCTATTCCTTGTTTTTGTTTGACTGTTGTGACAGACCCATTGTTCTGAATTCAAAGAGGATAGTAGACAGATGTGGCTTTTATCACTTCTTTAAGTTTGTTGGGTCTATATTGCTTTTTTTTGTGTTTCCCTGAGACTGCTTTTCTTGGGAGTGGTTTTGTTTGGTAGTTAAGTCTGGGGCTTGTTATTTGTTCCCTTTTTGACAGGGTTTTGTTCTCACTGTTGTGTTGTGGCTGTTGTTGGTTCCCTTGCCTGCGCTGGTGCTACATATGGAATTGCTGGTATTCCTGACTCAGAGCCCAAACCTGGAGGGCTCTCTGCCCTTGGTTCTGCCTCCCTGGTCATAGCCAGATAGGCCCCACTATTGCTAGAGTCCCGCGGGAATGTTGTATATCTATTTTCATTTCTCTCTTCAAGTTAGAGAAATTTTCCTCCATTATTTCTTTAAATAGAATTTCAGTCCCCTTGATTCTTGTCTCCTTCTAGGATTCCAATTAATCTTATATTTCCTTTCTTTTAGGAATATGAAAGATCTCTGAGTTTCCCTTCCCTTACAAAGGGAAACTTTGTAATTCTCTCTCTTTTTCTTTGTTGGATCTTTTTATTTCGGTGTCTTTGAGATTACTGATTACTTCTATTTCTTCTAATCTACTTTCATGGATTTTCCTCTGCATTTTTGAACTCCTCTAGTGTTCTTTTAAAAATCTTTTTTTTATACCTTTTTATATATACACGGGGCATTTCTTTCTGCCCCTTTCTTAGGTATTCAATCTCTTTGTTTAGTTCTTCAATTATGTTATCCATCTTAACGCACTTATTTGTATGTATTTCTAACTCTCCATGCATTTTTGTCATGTTGAGTTTGAGCTCTTCTCTTAACTCTTTGACTGCCTTTGTCATCCTCAGATTGAATTCCTTGTCTGACATAGATGGCATTTCTTTTAAGTCGTCATTATTGGGTTCTGGAGATATTCTCTCCTTTGGTGTTGTATTAGTTCTCAAAGGGCTTGCTTGAATGTTTGCAGTTTTTCTTATTTCTGTTGTTTGTTTTTGGATTTGATCTATGCTATGGGCCACTGTGGCACTTGTATTGGTTGGCATGGTTATTAAAGTCCTTTGGGAGGTTGCGATTAATTCTGTCTTGTGCTTGTGTTCCTGTGGTGGTTAGCTTTCTTGCTTCTTCTCTTGCTTTAATCAAGTTCCCCTGATATTATTTCACTGAGAATGGCTTTATCTGGTAGCAGATCTCAGGTTTTTATTTATTTATGATTATTAATATTATTTATTCCCTTTTGGCAGATGTGTGTTCTCAGTCTTGTTTTGTGGTTACCCCCAGCTTCTTTATCTGTGCTGGTGCTGTGATAGCAAAGTCCAAGCCAAAGTCTCCCCTCTCACCTGTGGGGGATGGGCACCATGGAGAGTGCAGACAGCGGTCATCCCAGAGGCTGGTGGTTGCTGGAATGCTGGGAGAGGAAGCCCTAATTCTTTTTCCCTATTTACCACTTTGCTCAAAGTTTGTGTTCTTTTGTGTATATTCTTCCTGTAGAACTTTTTTCAGCGTTTCTTCTATGGCATGTCTGGATATACTAAATTCTGTTAGCTTTCAATTTGTTTGGAAAAATCTTTATTTTTTTCATCACATCTGAAGGATAATGTTGTGGGATAGAGTATTTTTGGTTCTCAGTTTTTATTTTTTGGCATTAAAAATATGTTGCTCCACTCATTTATAGCTATAGGTTTTCTGCTGAGCAATCTGATGAATGCTTGCTCAGGGTGACTTTGTATGGTAAATGCTTTCCCTGCTCCCTCATAACCTTTAATATTTTTCTTTATCATTCAATTTTGATAATTTGTCACTTATATTTCTTGGTGGAGATTATTTTTCATTTAGACATTTAGGTGTTCTTGTTGCTTCCGATATGTCTATGATTAATTCTTTCCTTACGCTTATATGTTTTAATATGGCTACTCCTTTTTTAAAAAAACCTTCTGAATTATCCATTTTTCTTATGTTTCTTCTTTTAATGGAGTCTAATATATCACTTAGAGTTCCTTAACTTTTCCTAAATGTTGTCTTTTCATCTACTTCCTATCTATTTTTATCTTTTTCTCAAATTATTTCTTTTGCAAGATTTAGCCTATTCAGTCTATTCATGTTCTTAAAAGCTACTTTATTGTATTCCATGCCTATCATTTGTTTGTTTTCAAAAAATAGTTTTAATATTTTCAATGGTGACTTATTTTTGTTGTGGAATATTTTTGAAGTCCTGAACCTATGTATTGAGTCTTAAACTCAAACTTTGAGTTTCTTTATTATTGCTCTTGTAAACTCTTTGTTAATTTTTTCAATTCCGTGTCACAATACTTAGCATTTACTGCTTTTTCTTTTTCATCTAGCAAGTTTATCCTAAGTTCCTAGTGTGTTGAATTTTTCTTTGCATGTGAGTTGCCTCCTCCTCACCCCAGTAGGTGGCACTGTGGCTGTAGTTTTTGGCATCCTTGTTATTGAGGTAATGGTGGGGGTGAGAGAGTGGGGCAGTGGGAGCCCAGCTGCTTCCAGTAACAGTATTGATATTCTGAATGGGGGAGAGCAGGAGAGTATGCTAAGATTGTATTACTGCTTCTCACTATGACCAATCAACGCTCCACTCCATGCCCAGAACCTACTTCTTCCATTTCCATTCTCAGTGTCATGGGGCTTGGTGGATCACAGTGAACTTAGTTTCAGCCTCAGAATAAATCAACTTCAGAGGAATGAGGGTGCGGGAAATGGGGTTTTACACTTGATCTTAGCCAAAAGGCCGAGAAGTAGTGGGAGATAGTGTTTTAACGCTGCCCATGTTATAACCTGACCAGTGCTTCAGAGCTCATCAATCTGCCTTAGTGTACAAACAGCATGTAACACAATATTCATGATCACAATAGAAGTTCCCTGTGCCACCTTAGGCACACCAGAGTGTATGTCCTCTCATAGTTTGCTCATCCACCAGGACTGGTTATTGCCCGGTCCAAGGCTCCCCTTTACTCTCTCTGTTCCAAAACCCTAGTGAGTAACAAAGCACCCACTTTAGAGAAAAAAAATGTATGCATTGATTCTGTCACGCTGGTGATGAACTGTTGAGATATACATGTGGGTGATAGTTGTGTTTTTAATTGTGCTTGAGGAAAAGACTTGCTGAAAAAGGTAGTTCCACTAATGGTAATTTTGTATTTTACCTTTTAGTTATTGTGAATAATGTTATGTGAACAAAGGTGTACAAGTACCTCTGCAAGATCCAGATTGCAATACTTTTGTTTATACTCAGAAATGCAATTACTGAATAGTTTCAAATTAGTCAAATTTACTTAATTTTCCTTTTGTTGTCTCTGCTTTTGGTGTAGCATGGAGGAAACAGTTGCCAAACCTATGTCATAAAGCTTTCCCTTTAGATTTACCTCCCCAAATTTCTAGTTTTAGTCCTTACATTTAGATCTTTAACCAATTATAAATTAATTTTTATATATGCTACAAGGTAAATGTCCAACCTCAACGTCATTGCTTTGAATATTGCAATCCTGTTTTATCACTACTCTTTATTAAAAAGACTGCTATTGTGGTGGACTATGAGTGAGTTGGTGGTGAGTATGTGATGGTGGTAATACCTGATGAGGATATTCAAATATTATTTCAATTAAAAATAAATAAAAATTCCCCACTCCATTTACAGTCACACCAATGAAAATTAAATACTTGGAAATAAACCTAACAAAAAAATATGAAAGACCTATACAAAGAAAACTATAAAACATTCTTAAAAGAAATAGAAGACCTGCAGACCCACCAAATCTTTGACCTGGGATCCTGGCGGGCCCAGTTGCCACTCCAAGGTACTGGGATGGAGCATGGGTTATGGGTACCCTGCACGGGCGTTCAGGTCCATGCAGGAGCTGGGGGAAGCCCTGCCAGGGCATGGGTGGTGTGGGAGGAATTTAACCCCCTCTGGTTTGCTCCTACACCTGTCAGTCCTTATCAGAAACAAGAAAACCACAAATACCCACCAGAAGGTGAAGGATATGATAAGAAGCCCTTGACTTACACTTCCTCTGGGTTGGACCAAAAAAAAGCTGGGACAGAATCACATAACACAGATCTGTGAGACCAATATAAAGACAACATGGCAGGATTGCTCCAACACCGGCACCAGGCCCTAAGAGCTAAAATTTTGGCTTGGAGTGGCCTCTAACAAAGGTGAGGCATGCCCCCACTGGATTGTGGGAGGAAAGCCATGGATATGGCAGTAGACCAACAGCTGAGCAGAAATCCATAATCATGGAGACCAACCGGACTAACCATCAGCTGATGTCCTTCTCCTCAAAGGTACTTCCCAGCCAATGAAGGAGGGGAAGCAAGCTTTCAAAGCTCGAGGCCAAAACTATGAGGTAGGGGAAAAAAAGAACAATAAGAACAATGAACAATGACAAGTAGAAAAGACTGAGAACAGGAAGGAGCAGACATCTTGCAAGAAGGAACAACCACCCATGGATTCCAAATGAGCCCAGATGGGCTGTCCACTGCAAGTTAAAACTGGGAATCTGAGTAGCATGGTTCTCTGTGCCCCAGGAACACAGGTCCTCACCCAGGAGGACATTACCCCAGAAGAAGAAAAAGAGACTAAAGAGCTAAACATGGACCAGTGAACAGTGATGAGAGAAGATGGAGTGACCGGAGTGGGGAGAGGTCAGAGGGGGAGGCATACCCAAAGGGAACAAAAACCATACAAAGATGACTGAAGCTGTATGATATGAAAAGTGAATTAAAAAATTAAAAAGAAAAGAAATAGAAGAAGATAAAGAAGTGGAAAGATATCCCCTGTTAATGGGTTGAAAGAACTAGCATTATTAAAATGACCACCCTACCAAAAGCAATCTACAGATTCAATCAAGTCAAATAAAAATTTCAATGATAGTCTTTAAAGATATAGAGCAAAAATTAGTGAGATTCATGTGGAATAATAAAAAACCTTGAATACCAAAGCGCTCCTGAACAAAAAGAGAGAAAATGGAGGCATTACATTTCCAGACTTCAGATTATTATTTTTTAATCTATATTTATTTATTTGTTTGTTTGTTTGTTTGTCTGTTTATTTATTCATCTTCTTTTACATCGTCTACCCCAAGGATCTTCCACCACCTTATCACCACTGAAATTCATCTTAATCTTTTGTGCCCATCCCAACCCATTTCCCTTCTCCCCCTCTCTTACCCTATACTTCAGTTCTGCTGACAGTTTTAAATTCTTGGTTGTTGGTTTGTTTTCCCTATATCCCTCATATAAATGAGAATCTAGTATTCCCTTTTTTTCTTTTTGGCTTATTTCAGTTAAAATGATTCCTTCTACCTCCATCCATGTTGCTGCAAATGACATGTTTATCTCATTTGACTGATGAATAATATTCTGTTGTGTACATATACCACAGCTTTCTGGTTCATTCATCTATTTGGGGGCATTTGGGTTGTTTTCATAGCCTGGCTATTGTTAATGGTGCTGCACTAAACATCTGATTACAGGTGTCTTTTTGAATTAGTGTTTTTGTAATCTTGGGTAGATTCCTGGAAGTGGGGTTGCTAGATGGTTAATTCCATTTTGGTACTTTAAGAGTCCTTCACACAGCTTTCCACAGTGGCTGGACCAGTTTGCAGTCTCGCTAACAGTGTAGGAATGTTCCTTTTTTTCCACATCCATGCCAACACTTGTTGTTGCCCATTTTTTTTGATATGGGCTATTCTTACTGGTGTAAGATGGTATCTCATTGTGGTTTTGATTTGCATTTCCATGGTTATTAGTGATGTTGAGCATTTTTTCATATGCCTGATGGACTTTTGTATTTCCTCTTTGGAGAAGTATCTTTTTAATTCTTCTCTAAATTTTTTTGGCTGGGTTTTTTGCTGCTTTGTTTTTATTTTATGAGTTCTTTGTGGATCTTTGATATCAGACCCTGTATCACTTGTATGGAGAGCAATTTTTTCCCCCACTCACTTAGATATTGTCTCTTTCACAGTACCGAAGCTCTTTAGTTTGATGAAGTCCCAGCTATGTGTGTGTGTATATATATATGTATACATATATATTAGCACTTGTAGATGTGTAGTGAAAGAGGTTGTGGAGTTGTAATTCTTGGAATGTTTTACTCATATTTGCTTCTATGTATTTTATGGTTTCTGGTCTTACATCCAAGTCTTTTATCCATTTTGAGCTGGATTTTGTATACGGTATGAGGAATTAGTCTAGATTCCTTTTTTTTTCCCATATAGTGGTCCAGTTTTCCCAGCACAATTTATTGAAGAGTATCCTTGTTCCAGTGTTTATTATTTGCTCATTTTTCCTTTGACCATATATGTGGGGCTTTTGTTCTGGGCTTTTGATTTAATTCCATTGGTCCTTGTGTCTGTTTTTGTTAGAGTACCATGTCATATATTTATTATTTTGCAGTACAATTTAAAGTTTGGAAGTGTAATACTTCCATTCTCTCTCCTCTTAGCCAGGAGAGTTTTGGCTTTTCAAGGTTTGCAATTGTTCCAAATGAATTTTAGTAATATTTGCTCATTTTTTTGAAGAATGACATTGGGGTTTTATTGGAATTGCATTGAATATGTCGATTTGGGAGAATGGCCATTTTGACAATGTTAATTCTTGCAAACCATGAGCAGGGGATGTCTTTCCATTTCTTTGTGTCTTCTATTTCTTTTAACAAAGTTTTACAATTTTCTTTGTATAAGTCTTTCACATACTTTGTTCAGATTATTCCCAGGTATTTAATTTTTGTTAGTAAAATTGTGAATAGGATAGTTGACTGATATTTTCCATACAAGAGGCTACTGACTTTTGTGTGTTGATTTTGTAATCTGCTACCTTACCGAGCTGGTTTATTATTTTCATTAGGTTTTCCGTAGAATTCTTAGGAGTCTCTCTATATATTATCATATCATCTGCAACCAGTAATAGTTTTACTTCCTTGTTTCTATTTGGATTCCTTGCATGTTCTTTCCTTGGCTAATTGTTCTAGCTGGGACTTCTAGAACTATATTGAAAGGCAGTGGTAGGAGTGGACAACCCTGTCTTGTTTCTGATCTCAGAGGGAAGGTTTTCAACTTTCCTCAATTTAGGATGATATTGGCTGTGGGTTTGTCATATATTGTTTTTTGTATGTCCTCAGAATTTCGAGGGCCTTCATCACAAATGGAAGCTGAATTTTGTTGAATGCTTTCTCAGCATTATTTATATGACCATGAGGTTTTTATTTTTCTTTTTGTTGGTGTTTTGGATTACATTAATTGATTTTCAGATGTTGAATCATCCTTGTTTCCCTGGGATATATCCCTCTGGTCATGATGTATTGTCTTTTCAATGCATTGTTGGATCCTTTTTGCCAGTATTTTGTTGAGATGTTTGCATCTGTGATCATTAGGGAGATTGGCCTGTTGTTTTCTTTCTTTGTGTTATCTTTGGCTTTGGTATTAGTGTGATGCTGGCTTTGTAGAATGTATTTGGTAGTATTCCTTCTTTTTCTATTTTTTGAAATAGTTTTTGTGGTATAGATACCAGCTTGTCTCTAGACATCTTACAAATGAAGAACTCATTTGTAAACCCATCTTTTTCAGGGCTTTTGTTTTGGGGGAGGGAAATTATTACTGTTTCAGTTTTGCCACTTGAGATTGGTTTGTTTAGGCTTTCTATGTCTTTGTTCAGTTTTGTATGGATGTATACTTCTAAAAACTTGTCCACCTCATGAAGTTGTTGAACGTATTTGCATGTAGATGTCCATAGTAGTCTCTAATTATCCTCTGTATTTCTGCTGTCTGTTGTAATTTCTCCTTTTTCATTTATCATTCTATTTATTTGCCTTTTCTCCCTTCTCTTCTTTGTGAGTCTGGTTAGAGTTTTATCTATTTTATCTCTTCAGAGAACCAGCTTTTTGTTTCATTGATCTTTTGGATTGTCTTCTTTTATCTCTATTTCATTTATTTCTGCTTGAATTTTTGTCATCTCCTTCCTTCTACTTGCTTTTGGATTTTTTTTGTTCTTGTTCCTTCTCTATTTCTCTCAGATGTGAGGTTAATTGTTGTTTCTTTGGGTATTTTCTTGTTTCTTGATGTGGACAGTGTTGCTGTATAGTTCCCTCTTATATGCTTTTACAACACCCCATATGTTCTGGAAGGACATGTCTCCTTGTCATTCATCTGGAAATATTCTTTCATTTCTTTTTTTTTTTTTTTTTTTTTTTTTTTTTTTTTTT